>AWOL01S0005482.1:7011-81694 GCA_000715115.1 Nicotiana otophora | reverse complement strand
AGTCAACCCTCGATCAAACCTATCAAGCTTCCAAACCTTCAACTTGCCAACTTTTGCCAAAAAGCAACAAATCAACNCCTATAGAACTTCAAGTCAACATTAGGGCCTACGCCTAAATAAAAAATTACCATACGAAATTATCGAAACCATCAACACTCCGTTCCGGGTCATTTACACAAAATTCAAACTTCAATCAACGCTTTCAACTTTAAGACTATGTGTTTAAATTCACTCTGAAACACACCCGAAACCAAACCAATTACTTCGATAAGTCACATAACCACAATTGAACATAGTGGAGCAATAAATAGGGAATGGGGCTAAAATATTCAAAATGATCGGCCGGGTCATTACAGGAAGTATCCTGTATTTGTGAACTTCGTATTTACCATTCAGTTATGGATCGTATTACGTATCTATATATTCTCTCGCAATTTTACTTCCTATGCTTCTTGCATATCTACTTTCATTATACATGATTTATTGGACCACTACTAAGTGTCGATGTCGACCCCTCGTCACTACTTCATCGGGGTTAGACTAGAAACTTACTAGGTACGTATTGATTTACGTACTTATGCAACACTTATACACTAATTGTGCAAGTATTGAGACATGTACTTTTGGTGGTTATTTGGGCGCGTAAGGGTAGTTGCTGAGGAGACTTTGTGGTGAGCTGCTTTCTATGTATGATCCGCAGCACACAAAGTCCCTGATATATCAATTTACTGTATTCTGTCTACTTCCAATTCTAGATAGTTGTTGTAGTAGTATTATATATGTTTCATTTTAAAGATAATATAAATATTATTATTTTCAATTTTCCACTGGTTTCCTTTGAATTCTCAAAGCAAATTCGTACCGAACGATATATGTTTTATGTACAACTTTTTAATGGTAATACAAGGGAGTCTTTTCATTTAGATGATGCTAGAGGTATTAATGAATATTATATTTACAATTTTGACTTTGACTTTTAAGTGTTTGAAGAATAAAATTTAAATAACAGTACACAAGTTTTTTTGTTGTAAATATATCAATTATATATAATAATACATGGCAGAATTAATCAGATCATTAGGGAATCTTTGGTTACTCCGTAAAGATTGATTTTATCTTATAAATTTAAGAATTATTCTCTCTTATAATTTTAAGACATTATCTATATTTCATATTTTATTTTTTATTTAAGATTGCGCGAAACGTGGATAAAAGCTTTAGTATATATGAAAGAGGGCACTAGGAAAGTGAGGTGGCATCTCTCTTAAGCAAAACATATGGTATTTATATTTTTTCTCCTTTTATTGGGTATTTATTATTTTTTATTTAAGATTGCGCGAAACGTGGATAAAAGCTTTAGTATATATGAAAGAGGGCACTAGGAAAGTGAGGTGGCATCTCTCTTAAGCAAAACATATGGTATTTATATTTTTTCTCCTTTTATTGGGTATTTATTATTTTTTATTTAATATATTATTTGAAAAATTCTATCTTCATAACTCACACCACTTTATCTTTGTAACCTATATTTTAATAATCTCAATAATTCGCATGCCTCTCATATCCCAAACCCCCAATTGTTTAATGTGTAATTCGCATGACAATTTATGGTAGTATTCCCTTATATGGACCTATATTATATATCCAAGCTAACTTGAAAGGGTTAAGCAAAGCAAGTAGAGCTTTGGAAGGAGGCGCGATCTGTCCAAAGCTCATCTGAACCAATACGGCAGGGCAACAATTCTTCCAAGGAAGAAGTTACGCTCCATTGTTTTTGGCTTCGATAAATTCAATACAGCCTTATATGCTTGACATCTCTGTGTAATGATCAGACTGGTCGTTTTGAGAATTTGTATTCAATTCGGTGGTTTGAGGTCATGAGTAGCTTCATATGGTGTATTATGAGTTACATCTATCATCGCTTTTGGTTTTCGGGTGGTTCGGGAATGATTTGGAAGAATGATTCTCAACTAGGAAGCTTTAAGTTGGAAGAGTTGACCAAGTTTGACTTTTGTGTATTTGACCTTGGATCGGAGTTTTTCATGGTTCTACTAGGTCCGAATGGTGATTTGGACTTGTACGTATGCTCGAGTTTGCATTTGGTTGTTTCTAGAAGGTTTTGGCTCTAATTGGCAAAGGTTTGCAACTTGAAGGTTTAGAAGTTCACAAGTTTGACCGGGAGTTGACTTCGATTTTATCGGATTCGGATTATTTCTCTAACAGTTGGAATATGTTTGTTACGTCATTTTGACTTGTGTGAAACGTTCGGTCAGATTCCGGATTAGTTCGGTTTGAATCGGACGCTTGGTTTGAAGTTTGATGTTTATGAACCTAAAAGATTGATATTGATTGATGATTCGTGATTTTCATGTTATTTTATGTGATGGGAGGTCTCGAGTAGGTCCATGTTATATTTTGGGGCTTGTTGGTATGTTTGGATGGGGTCCCGAGGGGCTGAAGGGTGTTTCGAATTGATTTCGGACCATTTCGGAGGTGGCATAAGCTGCTGGTTTATCTTATTTTGCTTATGCTCCGGTTGAGCTTCGTGGTCGCGGGAGCATATATGCAATAGTGATGTGTATTTTTTCAGTTGGGTTCTTTGTTCATCACATTCCCGAGGGAGCCATCACGATCGCAGATAAGGGAATTTAGGCTGGATAGAATTGTTCTTCGCATTCACATATGAAGTTCTCGATTGTCGTTTAAGTAAAGCAACTTGGGGTTTAGGATATCGCGTTCGCATGGTTAGACGCAAATTTGTGAAGGTATGGCAGTGTGGAGCTATGCGTTTGCGGGTTAGGTATCACGTTCGCGATGTGTTTTCAATGGTAGTGCTATTTTTTCTTCAACGTGATCGCGAGGGCTATGCCGCGATCGTGATGAATATATCTGGGCACTGCTTATAAGTACTTAATTTCGAAGGTTTTGGTTATTTTATCATATTTTGAGTTATAGAGCTTGGATTTAGGCGCATATTGAGGCGATCTTCATGATTTGGAATGGAGTATATTTTTTGTTCCACCCCATATCTTCGTACGTGAGAGTATTCGTAAGTCAATTGATGTAAGCTCAGAAATGAGATCATCTTTGAGAGTATATAAAGTAAGTTAATCATGTTACCTTGGAGGTTACAAATATTTAAGATCATGAATAACAAGTACCAAGAGGGTTGGAAGCTTAGAAGCTAAACCAATTGAAGAAAATAAGTTTCATCGAAAGTCGACAAGTTTGGAATGTTATAACACGTACTTTGGGGTGAGAGTTTCGTTCTTAACATGATAAGGAGGATATTTTATGATTTATTTTATTTGTTTGATAGTTATGTACTATGTTTAAGAGAAAAGGGGGATATCAGGATCCAGCAAGGGTTAGAGTAACCCAGAATGGTGGATGGATTGTTATCATTAGCTAACGTTTCCGAAGGATATTGCAAATGTTGTAAGAGTTCTCCTTGCGAGATATCCAGATGATGCACTCTAGATTAGTACAGTCGGATATGAATACTAGAAAGTTCAGAAGATAGGCACTAGAATCCTATAAGGGATGAATATTTACCTTAGTATGACTCTCTGCCGCTAGTAAGGAGAGATTGTTAGGCTACCTGAAGAGACAAGTGAGATGGTGCAAGGGGAGCTAAAAGCGAAAGAATGTTTTGTTGAAGTTTTATGAATAAAGTGATAGACAGAAATATTAATCGGAGAATAAGAAGAAAGTAAATGAAGCATTATGAGTAAGATGTGATAAATAAGTGATAATAGTAAATCACAATAAGACATGATAGAGTCTATAGTTAAGTAAAGAAAAAGACAATAGGTGACATGCCTAATAAAATTGTATAAGACATAAAGTCATACCCTCACTTCAAGAAATGAGTTGGTGACTCAAACGTGATTACCGAAAGAAAAGGTTAGACCCCCTGAGTAATAGAAACTAGTACGGGTGAGTGAACAAAATAAACTGAACATGAATTAGGGACCAAATGATTTGATAATAGTTTGCATCGTGAGAATTTTAGAGATCGCATTCAAGCAATAATAGAATGGACAACAAAAGAATAACCTTTAAAGGTCATTCAAGAAAACATTTCTCTAGAGCAAGCACTATGAGCAAAGTTAAGCTTAAGGGACTAAGTGTGCCAGTTACACTAGGTGTCACCCTCGTGCATAAGAAATTCAGTTATATTTGGTACAGAAGTGTTACCACAAGGGGAGTAAGAATCAGTAAAGATGTGAAAAGATGCCAAAGATGATGAGATGGTGGAAGATGGTGTGATCTGGTATTAAGTCGGAGTTAAGTGGTTCAGGTAAGTATGGTATGGTAAAGGAAAAAGTGGCAATAATGTGATAGGGATGAGGTTGCATTTATTCATACCTTACAGATATGTTACGACTCCAGAACATTATGCAAGCACGCCGGGAGAGGCGGTAAGTGTTCCAGCACTAGATATTATTGATAAATAAGTGCAAATGAACACTTTTTATATAAGTAGCCAGTGCGAGGGGTAAGTTAAGACAAAGGACATAACCCAAGAAATATTACGCAGAATATATATATGAGAACGGACTAACGAGTAGTTAATAGTTGATTCAGGAAGAGCCTAGTTATGGCTAGACAAGAGGTTGCAGACAAATCAACAGATTGTGCAAGATAAACACAGTGAACCCAACATAGGGAATTCTGTCTCGCAGATATGACGTTGTGATTCTTGAGAAATATTAAGATAGGAGTTGTAGTAGTTAAAGGTACCGTATAAGTGTTATGTAAATAAAAGAAACTGCCACTGGGGAGATAGTCAAAATTTCAGTTAAGAACCGACCCTAAGAGCACACTGGCGTGGAGGTAAGTAACTAAGGATAATTATAGGTGAGTGAGAACATCAAAAATTTCTTCGGCTATATGATGTAATAAGCTTGAAGCTTTACATGAGTCAGAGGATCTGAGTAAATAAGGGAGAAGGCTTCAACCTAAGCATAGTAACTTGAAGAACAAATGATCTTGTAACAACAGTCTCACTACAATATTCTATGCACTCCATAAGAAAGTTGCACGTATCGTGACTAATGAACGGAAAGTCAAAAGTGATATTTGAGATCATATGAGTTACAGGAGATTCCAGTATTTGTGGGAAATAAGAGATGCCACGTACTCATTAAACAAGTGGCAGAACGGTCAGGAAAAGTAATTGCTTACATTTAAAGGCAACTGAGAAGGCACGAAAGGAAATCTATGGTGCTAGAAAGTTAAAGGAAGGTTGCAAGTAGTATAAATAGATAGGTGTAAGTCACAAGGTAAAGTATCATCGAGTGACAAGGTTTTAGGTAGATATGAGTAAGGGTATGAAAAGGTGAGTGAGAAGGTGACGCGAATATGTAATTCATTGGGATTAAAAACATCAAAACAACAGAGCTGATGGTTTCCGTAAGTAACAGAAAGCTTGGTACACCCTGAATGAACTCAGAGCAGTCTAAGACTAGGAGCAATTAGAAAAGATGAGATGTTACCCTAGTAGTAGAATAAGGGGGTAATGGTGATGATAAAAGGATGACGTTTAGGCCTTTGATTGAGTAATGATTTGTAAAAAAGGGATTTCATCAATTGAAGTATAGTATCATCCCTAGGTGGATCAAGAAAATCATTTCAAATGTACCCTGATGCAACGTGAGCCCTAGTGACAATGTATTATGTAAGAGGTTTCAAGTTATCATTGGTAGATTTGGATCAATATTAAGGTGAATCAACAATGGATGGATAAAAGTTACATAATATGAGATGAGATTAGGCCGCCATTCTTAAGATGAACAGTAATGAGGAAGAACTAAAGGACTTAGATTTATACATATAAGATAAGTAGCGAGAGAGTAACATGGAGTTGGGTAGCAGACCTCGGTAATAATAAACCAACGTAAGAGCTATGGTTTAGTGTGACCTACCTTGCTATAGTAAACTTATAAGCATAGATAACCGACGCTATAAAACAAGTTATATCAATAGTCGTAAGATTGACAAAGTACCGAGCGAAGAACTTTAGTGTACCTATAGATGCCTAGAGGGACAGCTTGTTATAGTTCAATATATATTCATAAGGTAGGCATAGATATTGGCTAAAAGCTTGAGAAAAAAAGAGAGAAGATTTGCATAGAAACTTCCATGGTCAGAGTTGTACAGGCTGCATGATAGAATGTACAAACAGTTACGAGATTGGAAGAGTCCGGACAACATGTCGTGGTGTGAGAAAGAGGCCTAAAAGGGGGAATGCCTTGGACTTAGGATTTATTCACAAAACATTTCCTAGATGGCAAGGACAGTATTAAAATATTTGTAAGATCTATGGGTTATGAGACTGATAAGTGCATTAGTCAAAATTCGAGGAAGAATGTTCCAAAGGGGGAATGATGTTACACCTCATAT
This sequence comes from Nicotiana otophora, assembly GCA_000715115.1. Lineage (NCBI taxonomy): Eukaryota > Viridiplantae > Streptophyta > Magnoliopsida > Solanales > Solanaceae > Nicotiana > Nicotiana otophora. The sequence continues at coordinate 75,286 of AWOL01S0005482.1, read as the reverse complement.
CTTCGTACGTGAGAGTATTTGTAAGTCAATTGATGTAAGCTCATAAATGAGATCATCTTTGAGAGTACATAATATAAGTTAATCTTTTTACCTTGGAGGTTACAAATATTTAAGATCATGATTAACAAGTACCAAGAGGGGTGGAAAGATTAGAAGCTAAACCAATTAAAGAAAATAAGTTTCGTCGAAAGTCGACAAGTTTGGAATGTTATAACATGTACTATGGGTTGAGACTAGGGTTCTTAACATGATAAGGAGGATATTTTATGATTTATTTTATTTTCTTGATAGTCGTGTACTACGTTTTAAAGTCAAGCGAGTTGTAGAACAAAAGTTGGCAAAGACCATCACAAGTTACATTCATAAATGTGCTAAATATTAGGTCAAATGTAGCAGAGCTTTTCTCACAATATACCTGGGATTAATTTATTATATACATATAAAATTGAAGATCTACGAGGTTATTTTCTAATACATTAAACCGTTTATCGATACGACATCAAAGTAGAGAGATATTTGCAGTTTCGCGAGACTGCGCAGATTGCATAGGTGACAAGTAGGTATGTCACTGAAGCGTTTTGAGGGATACATTTGGTGTGTTATATGAGGTCTTTTGGGACATATTATGTACCAAATTGAAGGTCTTGGAATTTAGTTTCTAACACACTTAACCGTTCATTCATACGACATCCAGATAAAATAAAACGTGGGAAGATGGGCTAGTGCTAGGGTGCCAAGCTAGCACCTCTTTGACATTTCCAAAGGTGATATACATAGGTCTTAGGCCATATTTATCTTCATTTATCCATAGAACACTACCATAGAACATCCATAAATATATCCATAAGCTCTCTTCTAGGGATTCAAATAATAATAACATCCCGGGTACGAAAGCAAGAAGCGATAACATTAGAACGATCCCTACGACGTAAGTATCGCTATATCGCCTCTCTTTTTCTTTGTAGTTTGAGTTTTGGAAGGTAATTCATAGTTAAGAAAACTTCTAATTTATGTATTTAAGCTTTTAATATCAAGGAAGGTTTATACATTCATTTCCTAATAGTTAGAACTCACGAGAAGGTGATCGGAAGCCGTGAGTTTGATTTATTTTACTTTTAGTGGACTGTTTTGTAGTCCACTCATGTTGGCCAATTGTGCTGCTTATTTATGGAGTTTGGAAGGATAAACGGTGCAGAGAAATTCCACATGTGGTAGGGTAGTAGGCTGGTTGCTCGTCGTTGCAATTGCAGGGTAATTCATAACTTGTCGATTAGGTGTGTTATGGTATATTTGGGGTTTTTGTTATATTGAAGGTCCCGAATTGTAGTTGGGTTGTTTTTGAGGTTATGATTGTATTGTATTCGTATCTCGCCTATAGTAGGCTTGAGGAAGCAGTAAAATAAGGGGAAATGCTACCCGTTTTATTTTTGAATCGAGTTATCATTTGAGATACGTGATATACTAGTGACATCTAAGTTGTACATGTATTTCATTATTATAGGGTTGGCACGCTAGTTGTCGTAAGCTTGTTGTTGAGTTGCATTGACGACTTGAGGTATGTTAAAGCTATCTCTTCTTTCATTTTGGCATTATCCATATGATACGAACGAAACGAGCAAACGCGCAACTTTCATAAATGACCTGTTCATATAAGTACTAGGGGTGCCAATGTTCTTGATTCCCCATGTGTCTTATTATTATATCGTTTGTTCATGGGTCTCAGAAAATACGTAAGTTGATAAAGTTTATCCGAAGGCATAATGATCTTATGACATTCTGAGAGATCTTATTGACTTACTTCATTATGCATTGCATCCATTTATACATGTACATTGACCCATGACTAGATGGAATTATAGACACGTATATTATATGTATATGGGGTATGGGGAAACGTTACGGCATTATATACGCACCACCACCTGATCTGCTGGTATACGTTGATGATTTCGCCCATAGAGGCCGAGATGATATGATGGGATGCCCTCAGAGGCTTGATGATGTTATGTACGCATATACTTACACATGATATGACATTTATGCGCATATGCATGACATTATAAATGTGATAATTCACAGAGTTATTCAGACTTACAGATTGAGTTTTTACTCCATGTTTATTTCATGTCTTTTATATACTGCTTTCATGCCTTACATACGCGGTACTTTATTTGTACTGATGTTCCTTTTGCCTAGAGATGCTGCGTTTCATACCCGCAGGTCCCGATAGTCAGTTGACAGTAGTCTTAGTAGGCTATCAGCTCAACGGAAGGTGTTGGTGCACTTCACTTGCTTCGGAGTTACCTATTTGGTCAGTATGATTTGGACATGTATTGATTGGTACGGCGGGACCCTGTCCCGACAATTATGACATTTATGTACTCTTAGAGGCTTGTAGACAGATGTCATATGTATTGATGCTTGTATGGCGTTGTCGGCCTATGTATTGAGTGTACAAATGACCATGTCAGCCTTATAGGCCTGTATGTCACATATATAAGTTTCTATATAATGTTGGGTCATCCTATATCTAGTATTCCCTTATGTTTTATTCTAGTTATCTCATGACGACCCTTCTAGCCCATTTACCCATGATGGTGTGATAATAAAGATACGTTATGTTGGTACTCGGTTATGTAAGGCACCGGGTGCCCGTCGTGGCCCTCTAATTTGGGTCGTGATATTTGTTTTACTCATATTTGATTATATTACATGATTCCATCTTTGATTTTGCCATTTACTTGATGAATTTAAAAGAGAAATTGGATGTTTTTCTCAAAACTTTTCTAAAGTGAATATTTGGGATTTGAACGTCGATTTAGAGTAGAATTTCAGTAAAATTAGTATGGTTGGACTCGTATTCAAATGGGTTGCAAGAATATATGAGTTTTGTCGGGTTCCAAGATACCGGTCCAGGTTGACATTTTTGTTGACTTTGGATATTTGATTGTTTCGGGATGGTGCTTCAAGAATATTGATTTTACTTACTTGAGGTAAGTATCTTACCTAAACTTCGTTGAGACACTAGTTGCTTGAGTTATTTGTGATATCTACGTGCCACGGGCGGCGCACATGTGCGGGGTTGAGCCCATGCGCATGCATTAGGGTATTTATTCATGCTCGGGGTAGTGCTCGGGCTATGATATATCTTGAATTTATTGCTAAGCATTATGTTGTGATGTTTCTTATACTTGTACCCCGTTATGAGCTATTTGAGCCATGTTTAAGGTTACATAGAGGTTAATCTCTTGATTGAACCTGGTAATTGCTACTTTCGTGATATAATTGTCTGATTTGAGATATGATAGTACACTTTGCACATGAATACACCATAGCATGTCACTTATAATAGTCCCGGAGTATGAAATTTGATGCCCATTGATCATGTACACGTATTCTTCTATATCTGCTATCTGTGTGATATGATTTGACTAGTAGCCCGTGACTATGCCGAGAAAATTATGATATTGAGCATGTGACCACGTCGGATGGATTGTGATATTGAGCATGTGACCACATTGGGCGGATTGTGATATTGAGCTTGTGACCACGTCAGACAGATTGTGATATTGGCACATGAGTTTTCGGTGCAATACATGAGTTGTCTGTTCGGTTGATATTCTTAGCACATGAGTAGTCCATGCGGATTTGAATATTGTTTTTATTGGCATGTGAGTTGTCCGTGCTGTTGATATTATTAGAACGTGAGTTGTCCATGCAGCGTATGGATATGGATCCTTCCCCCTAGGGTTACGCTATCGTGTTCCTTCTTGATGGTGTACATATGGATTGTGAGAAACCGACTAGTTTTTGATTGATGTGTGCCTTGGGAAGGCTGATCGGCAGTTTGGTTCGATTATTGAGATTCTGATGTAGGCCTTAGAGCCGTGTTATGATTACTATTTATATCGGATTGGGCGCTTCAACAGATTTATGTTAGTTTATTGCATTTCTTCTTTACTTTTAATTTCCTTGGCTGGTTACCTGATTTTTTTACATATTATCATTATATATGTTTTATTACTGACTGAGCAGAGTACATTAAGAAAATTGAGTGCACAAGGTTGTTTAATCCATGATTTCAAGAGTTGATCATATTACTGTTATGCACTTGTTGCAGTTATGAACTACATATCTGATTAGCGAGTATCATTTATAAATCTTATTTATGTTACCTCATCGAGGTTAGTTATGATACATGTTGAGTACATGAGGTTGATAGTACTCATATTACACTTCTACACCTTACGTGTAGATCTTGGAGCTTAGATGTTGTGGATGACGGGATCTGGCATGAAGGTATACTTGCTTTTCTGGATATATCTACCACTTGTCCTTGGTAGTTTTAGATTTTTAATCTATCATGTATATTTCAAACAGATGTTATATTTATTTTCATACCAGCTTTATAAATCCCAGTCTTAGATGCTCACGACTTGTACAACAACTACTTGGATTATTGTATGGGAATTCAGTTATTTCATTTATTGATTTCTTATTATTTTCATTAGAAATATGTTGACTATTGTTTGGCTTACCTAGTGGGTTGGGTTACGTACCATCACGACTCGGTGGATTTGGGTCGTGATATGTTAGTATCAGAGCTCTAGGTTCATAGGTTCTATGAGTCATGAGAAAATGTCTAGTATAGTCTTGTGAATCAGTATGATGACGTCCATACCTATCTTCGAGAGACTACAGGGCATCTAGGAAACTTGACATCTTTCTTTCCTTATCGTGCAGCATTGATTCAGTTTGAAGTGTATCTCTTTGAATTCATTCCATCCACTCATATGTGCGTCGATGACTTGTGATTTCATGAATGAGGTGCGAGATGTGTTCTTTATGTTGAATTGATTGGGCCAATCGGTAGTTTCATATTGTGTGAGTATATTCTTTTGGACTTATATGTCTGGTACTGTCCCTAGGAGTGTGATTGACGGCTCAGAGAGTGGTTGAATAGCAATATGGTGAGTATTATGTGATTGTGGGGTGTTCTTAGATGGTTGGGATGTGATAAGAAGAATGTTGCTTGGGATGCGAAAAGACTATGAATGATTGATTTTTATCTTGATGTGTGGTACAGTCTCGAGATATAGGCATGTGGAGGGGTCTTTCATGTTGTTNAAAAGACTATGGATGCTTGATTTCTATCTTGATGTGTGGTACAGTCTCGAGATATGGGCATGTTGAGGGGTCTTTCATGTTGTTCATTTGTGGAATGAAGTGGATTGTTATGTCTTGTTGATGAGTTTAGATTCGGGAAGATTTAATGGTTTTATAGTGGTTGTGGCCATGAAAGGGCATAGAGAGATGTCAGTTTGAGGCAAAGCAGGTGGATTATCTTCTGCGGGATGTTCTGAGTTGTGTGATCCTTATGATGATATGAGGAGATATTCCTTCCTATCAGTAGATTATGTGCAGTAATTTGAGTTTGTATCGCTTGGGAAAGTTCACGGCTATCACGAAGATGGATATGCGCTTAACAGATGAAATGAGCTATTTTTAATGTTAGAGTTACATAAGCGTATAAAGGACTTAGTTGAATTACAATGAGATATTATGGAAGTTACGGAGTAAGGGCATTGTGGGTTATCGACTGTTAAGTTCTGTGGCTTCGAGTCAAGTGGGGGGAGTCTGTTGTCGATGATCAGATTGCATGGTCATGTGTTATGTTAGTTTTGGTCTGAGGCATACTTATGGATTGGTTATGACTTGAAAAGGTTGATTTTGAGGATGTCTCGAATGAGAAAATTGCTAGATGCATGATTTTCTATACCTTGTGGGCATATTGGAAATCTTGGAATGATTCAGGTTTGTTATTCGTGGTGGATGTAGTATGCATAGAGAATAAGTTGACATGGTTTCGTAATATGGGGTTTCTTCATGAGGTATTTGGGTGCTGATTGAGCACAAGTCGTTTGGCTCGTACTGTCAGTGCATTTGAGATTACAGTAGAGTGGATGACTTTCAAAAAAGTTCTAATCAGTTTAAGATTTATGTATCATTAATGATTCTACATTTCAGCACTTCAGAGGTTTAAGAAACAACTTTAGATTCACAAAATGTCTCTTTGGTGTTGGCATTTTGGTTGTGGTATTATTGGATTCGTAAGAGGGAATACGGTGTCTTATGGGCTTTAGGATGATGTGGATTCCTGCTAGGATCTCTTGTGATGAGCTTTGGTTAAGGATCGTAGTGTACTGGCAACAAGAAGTGTTAACTTGAAGGCAAGTCGAGGAGAATTAAAAGAATGGGATCAGCTTGATAGTGATTCGGGTTGGCATGGTAATAGATTTCATCGGTTCTGATGGCTTGCTTTTGTGCTAATGGGTTTCGAAGAGCTCCCAATGATTTCAACAACGACTTGGGGAGGATGTTTTTGATAGCGATGATGAATATGTTAGGTGTTGTGATTGTTTCTTGGATAGGGGTCAAGTAGAATGTTTCTGACTTATAGAATATGTGTCCGGCTTATAATTCCGGGATGATAATGGGGTTCTCATATTTTTCTTATGATGGCATGATAGATGCGGTAAGACGTGCTGGATTAATGTTTGTATGTACGAGGTTGCGGTTCAGCTTTGAATTGAAGGTCAGGAGTTCTAGACAGCATTTATGGTTTCAGACATTTAGAAGGATGCTAGAAATGTATGTATCACCAGATAATGGTGCATATTTCAGATGGCGCATTATGTTTAACTTGCAGATGCTTGACTGGTATTACAGTAATCGCCTGGTTGTTGGTTAACTATCGATGTTCAAATTTTGCTATGTGGCACGGAAGAATTATGGAAATATTTACTGTGAGGTGATTGTGTATGAGGGATGTATCGTTCATTTATGTGGTGGAGTTGGGATCGGATGTGGATATTCATGTATGAATATTGTTCGTTGGTTGTAGACAGTGACGATATGTTGAGAGGTTGACAGCTGAGTGAATGTGTTATGGATAGGTTAATGTGGACTTTTCGGAGGTTCTTTACCTATTTCGAGCCTATCAGAATTGATTTTAAGGCCATTGGTAGGTCTAATGAGAATGTGTGTTGTACATCGGGTTGTCTTTGTTTACTCAGCAGAGTTACTACTGAGGGAGTGTCATATGTTAGAGTTGATCTTATTCTTTCTATGATATTTTCCATGTATTACTCTCCTATGCTACAATGATTTGTGAGACTGTTGAATATTTACACACATGATGTGGTTCTAGTTGGGCGTTGTGGCAGAATTCGAGCGATATGGACATTGGTGTTGAATGGTTGATTGCGCCTTGGTTATGGTCTTCCTGCTTGTGGTATATTGATAAGTGTGAATTTTTACCACTTTAGTACCTTCATGCTTTAGTTTTAGTTCGAAAATGTTGACTTATGTTCCCAAAACTATTGAAAGTGTGCAAATTGCAGGAATATTGGATATTTTGACTCTAATGAAGAAATCCAACTCAAGAAGGAGTGTTCCGGCTCACAAGGCAAGAAAGTGTGTAGCATACCAGAAGTGCAATCCGCGAAAGTATTTCTATGGTCGTAAAAGAAAGTGCTGACCGCAAGATTCGCTCTGCGGCCGCAAATCTTATGTAGAAGCCCAGAAGTGATTGAGGAGAAGTGCGGACCGCACACTATTTGTGCGGCCGCATAACATGGTCGCACTAACAAGAATCCAAAATTTCAGAGAGTGTGCAAACTGACCAAGACTGAAGCCTTGCCGGAAGTCCAGACACAAATCAAATTGTGCGGCAGCAAAATCTCTCAACCTACAGACCCAAGCAATGTGCGGACCGCACATGGAATTTAATTTAATGGTTGCAACCGAACCCTAGTGTGTAAACCTTATGGGTATCTAATTTAATGCTTGTTTATGATTGGGTTCTTGTTATTTATCCTTGTTCATACTTTAATTTTAGAATTAATTGTTGCAAACATTGATTAATACCTTTTTGACTTGGTATTTACTTGAGAAAGAGGGACCTAGTCCAAGAAAACTTGGCTAACAAGAAATTGGGCTAGTTATGTATTTGAATAGCCTAAATAAAGGGTTTGAACTAGAGATAGGGAATACCCGACCTGAGCTCATATCAACTATTTAGCTTGATACTCATTTGGGGCTTGAGAAATTCAAATTGAGCAAAATCACTCTATGGCTGAGAGGTATTGAGTGGGTAACTTAGAGTTGAGAGCTATAATACACTCCAATTACTAAAACAAGTGTTAACATAATAAACCCATTAGGCGAACACCTAGGCAAAGGTTACATCCATAGGCCTTTTTGACTATTTGAAAACAACCAAAAACAATTAATCAATGTCTAATTTTTATTTCTCTAGTTGATCATTGATAGTGTTGTTTATAAAAGAAATTAGCAAAACCAACTTGATTGGAAGTGTATTTAAGCTGTTTCGTCTTCACGCATCAAGTATACTCTAACATCCATTTTTAGATCCCTGAGAAAATAGACCCCGACTCATAGTTGGGTACTATTCTTCCAATGATCTTTTCCACTCATTGGTGAGTGTGGATTGGGAGTGGATCAATTTTGGCGCTGTTGTCGGGGAGCTTAAACAATGTTAGCTATATATTTGAGTGTTTTGTTGGCATATCTTCTTTCCTTTCCGTGTTACGAACATGTTTAGGAAATCTTACGTACAATCATGGCAAACAATGATCTCAAAAATATGCCTTTGAGGGACTTGGACGATGAGGAGGAACAACTCGATGAGGTACGTCAAGTACCACAACAAAGAGGTCGGGGATCACAAGACAACATGCTCGTTCCACCCCCACCTGCACCATATCCACCACAAGTATCTCCACACCATATATTTCCCAACAAAGGTTATGCTAGTTCAATAGTCTCTCCCCGTATTAGGGCGGGAAACTTTCAAATCACCAATGTGATTCTCACTTTGCTTGAGAAACGAGGTTTCCTTGCCAGTGCTCCAACTCAAAATGTTTACAAACTTTTGAAAGGCTTTCTAGATACATGTTGGGGGAGCAAGGAAACTAATGTTTCCGAGGATGCATTGAAGCTAAGGCTTTTTCCCTTCTCTCTACGGGGGAAATCTTTAGATTGGTTAGAACGTTTGCTGAACCATTCAATTCACACTTGGGATGAGTTGGCGGCCAAGTTCATTGCTAAGTTTTTCTCTCCCAGGCACATCTATACACTTCTAGATGAGATCTTGCCATTCAAATAAGAGCCGAATGAACCACTACACGAAATTTGGGAGCGTTATGGAACAATAGTTAAGGATTGTACAAGCAACAATATGATGGAAATGATGTTGCAACACACCTTTTATCGTGGGATTAACGCAACCAATCAATGTGTAGTGAATCAACTAGCCGTTGGAAATATTATGACTAGGCCTTATGTGGGGCGTGTGATATTCTAGATGAGATGACGAAGACGTCATCAGTTTGGCAATCCCGTGCTAATGTCCCACAATGTGATCCAAATATGATCCACCTCCACAGATAATTGCAAGACCATGGGCAAGTCATTGTCGAATTGACCGCTACCATGACTCAACTAGTAAAGGCTTAACTAAATCTAAGAAAGTTCATGCTATGGAGAGAGTGAATGTTATGGTGAACAAGAAGAGGACTAACGGTCCACAAATGAAAACCCGAGTGGAGAACTATATGCTAGGTGATGGAGGTTTTGTTCAAGATGATTCCTATATTGAGCAAGAGGAGTAAGTGCAATATGTCAACCATTTTCAAGGGCAAAGAAACAACTTCCAAGGCCCAAACCAATAACAATGGCGACAACAAAACAATCATGGCAATTGGAGTTCTAACAATCAAGGGAATTGGCATAACAACAAAAATCAAGGAAACTGTAGTGGAAACAACCAAGGAAATTGGGGAGGCAACAACCAACATGGTTGGGGTAACAATCAAGGCCGCCGGGGGGTCGGGTTTACAAAGGCCCCCAATGTATCAACAACTAAGCAACCCACCAAAAGAATGCCTATTCGGATGCCCAACTTGCCTCACACAACACATCACTCTGCAATCTAGAAGTTCAATCGGGAAAATCTCTCAAGCTCTAAATTCTTGACCTAACAAGTGTCACAGTGGTAAACCCAAAGGGTGGTAACAATATGGGGCATGCTATGGCGGTTATCACAAGAAGTGGAAGAGGCGGGAATGCACCCACCTCATGCGGAAGACGACTTGCTGATGATGATAATGTAATGAAAGAAGAATAGATCCCGAACAATGTTGTTCAACCAAATGAGGAAATTCGGTTTGATATATATGATAGTGTGAAAGAGACTCAAGACAAGGTGAACCCATCTAGGGAACACATCATTGACATACCGGATCTAGTAGTGCAAAAGTCAAGGGCACCATTTCCTAATCCTCCACCTTCATACCATCAAAGACTTGCCAAGTAAAATAGTGAGAATCAATTCAAGAAGTTCATTCAAATGATGATGAGTCTTTCAATCAATGTGTCATTGGTAGAAAGTTTGGAACAAATGCCCAGTTATGCAAATTTTTTGAAAGATCTTGTGACAAAGAAGCGGTCAATGAATTTCGTGACTATCAAAGTCACTCATCAAGTGAGAGTGATTGTTCATTCAGTGTCTCCTACGTTGGAGGATCCTGGTGCTTTCATGATTACTTGTACAATTGGAAGTGCCGAGTTTGGCAAAGCTCTTTATGATCTTGAGGCAAGTCCAAATTTGATGCCTTATTCAGTTTTCAAGACTTGGTGGATTGGACAACCAATACCCACTTCTATGAGATTGCAAATAGCCGATCGTAGCATAAAAAGGTCGTTGGGTATGATTGACGATGTTTTTGTCCGAGATGATAAATTCATTCTTCTGGCAGACTTTGTCATTCATGATTGTGAAGGTCATTATGAAGTTGTTACATTTCGCATTTTCGTACGTTAATGTTTCGTCATAAGTTAATTGACGTAGACTCGGGAATGAGATTATTTTTGAGTTTATAAGGATTTGTGCCAATTATAACATGAGATAGTACGTGCCGTGAAAGTTAAAGGGTAAACAAATCAAAGAAAATGAGTTTCGTTGAAGGCTGTCAATTTAGGATAAAATACGGTCCGAGCTATAATACCCGATATTTATGAACTAGTGCCATACAAGGTACCACATGACCATGATAGTAAGGTGTATAAGGTATGTTAAAAATGAGTAGTATTTTAAGTAATTTGGGATAATTCTTAATTATGTGGGTAATTGGTTAATTATTGGATTAGTGGGGGATTAACAAGTTAATTAAAGAAATGGGTGGATAATTATTGGTGGGAAATCTCCCCCCCCCCCAAACGTGGCAGAAACTTATGCCCCATTTGTGACTCTTTACTTACATTACATGGTGGCACATTTAGAGGGACTTTTCGCTAGTCATCACCTAAGTGGGGCCCACACACACTAAGGTAAAGATATCTCAAAATTCAGAAAGAGAGATATATCTAATCTTCATAGCAATGTAAATTGCTCCAGCAAACTCATACAAAATGATAGCAACGTGATTTTCTACAAAATTCATACAAAACTACTTAACAACGTGAGAATTGTGATTCTAAGGGAGTACCGTGCAATCTTTCTCAAGAATATCATGTGGATTTTTCCCTATTTCGATCTCGCTGTTACGTATTTTGTCGCAACTAATGGGTGTTAGAGGGATTGTCAAGAGAATCGTCTCAGGTATGTTAAGGCTATCCCTTCTCTCATTTTGGCATGATTCATATGATACAAACGAAACGAGCAAACGCACAGCTTTCATAAATGACTCTATTCATACAAGTACTAGGAGTGCCTATGTTTTTATTCCCCATGCGAATTATTATAATAACTTCTGTTCATGGGTCTCAGAAAAATACGTAGTTGATAAAGTTTATCCGCAAGGCATATTGATCTTATGACACTCCGAGAAATCTTTTTAACGTACTTCTTATGCATTTCATTCATTTATACATGTACATTGACCCATGACCAGATGGAGTTATATATGCGTATATTATATGTATATGGAATATGGGAAAAGTTTATGGCGTTATATACGAACCACCACCTGATCAACTGGTATATGTTGATGATTTTACACACAGTGGCCGAGATGATATGATGGGATGCCCTCAGAGGCTTGATGATGTTATGTATACCTATACCTATGCATGATACGACATTTATACACACGTGCATGACATTATAAATGTTTCAGAATTTACAAAGTTATTTAGACTTACAGGTGGAATTCCTTACTCCATGTTTCATCTATGCCTTTATGAACTAATTTTCATGCCTTATATACTCGGTACTTTATTTGTACTGGTGTCCCTTTTCCTGGGGATGCTGCGTTTCATACCCGCAGGTGCAGGTAGACAGGCTGACGGCCCCCCTTTTTAGGATCTTTGATCAGCAAGACTTGGTGTGCTCCACTTGATCTGGAGCTGTTACTAGTTTTGGTACGATGTTTTGATATGTAGATATGGGTATGATGGGGCCCAATCCCGTCCTTTATACAATTGTACACTCTATTAGAATTCTATAGATAGTCATGTATAGTTGGATAGTTTGTGGCCTTGCCGGATTCTAGTTTTGGATATATAGTTGTCTATAGCAGCCTTGTCGGCTCGCCATATCGTATTCCGCATATATATATGTCTTTTGGACATGTTTCCCACACGTATGTTATGCACGTAATTCAGAAGTTTATTGACATATGTTATTCATGACCTACCCTTAATTCGTGTTTATATCTTAAAGCATATTTAAGGGTGTTCGATAGGTAGGACTCGGGAACTCATCATAGCCCATCGGTTTGGGTCGTGACAGAAGTGACAATAATTCTTGGAAGACCTTTGCTTGTTAAGGGTAAGGCTCTTTGAGCTATTGACGCCGGAGAACTCATATTTCGGGTTGGTGATGAAAAGGTTGTATTCCATGTGTATATGTCCATGCGGCAACCAAATAGCAATGAGGTGTGTTCTCTTGTGGATTTGGTGACTGATGTTATTGTTGATGACACAAGTGATACTATCAATGTTGGTGATATGATGGAGGACGTCTTGCTCAACTTTGATGATGACGAGATGGATGGTTTCATGGAACGTGTGAACTCTTTAAAAGGAATAGTGTCATACAACTATGCTCCCCGGAAATTGTCTTTGGATCTTGAAAATAGGAAGACTCTTCCTACAAAGCCTTCTATTGAAGATCCACCTACCTTGGAGTTGAAGCCATTGCCTCCACACCTCTGTTATGAATTTCTTAGCCCTTGTTCTACTTTACCGGTTATTCTTTCCTCTTGTTTGACTAACGTGCAGGTAGATTCCACATTGGCAGTGTTACAAAATAGGAAGAAGTCTATTGGGTGGACCTTGGCGGATATTTGGGGGGTATAAGCCCCACCTTTTGCATGCATAAGATCAAGTTGGAGGATGGCCCTAAACCATCAATTGTACATCAAAGAAGACTTAATGAGGCTATGCAAGAAGTTGTGAAAGAAGGATATTATCAAGTGGTTGGATGCCGGGGTTTTCTACCCTATCTTTGATAGTTCATGGACCTCTCCTGTTCGATGTGTCCCAAAGAAGGGGGCATGACGGTTGTTACCAATGATAAAAATGAATTGATGCCTACAAGAATGGTGACCGGATGAAGGGTGTGTATGTATAATTGCAAGCTCAACAAAGTAACAAGGAAGGATAACTTTACACTTTCTTTCTTACATCAAATGCTCGATAGATTGGCTGGTCGTGCTTTATACTGCTTTCTTGATGAGTACACGGTCTATTACCAAATTATCACTGCTTTGGAAGATAAAACGAAAACAACATTTACATATTCCCGTGGTACCTTTGCTTTCATGCAAATGCCATTTGGTTTGTGCAATGCACCGATGACGTTTCAACGGTGTATGATGGCTATTTTCACGGACATGGTGTAGGACTAGCTTGAAGTTTTAATGGATGACTTCTCGGTGGTCAGGGATTCTTTTGATTATTGTCTTGCGAATTTGGACAAAGTGTTCGTTAGATGTGACGAAACCAATTTGGTACTCATCATTGTATTCTTCATGGTTGAGGAAGGTATTGTCCATCGCCGTAAAAGCTCAAGGAATGGAAGTGAAGTTGACAAGGCAAAGATTCAGGTGATTTCTAATCTTCCACCCCCAACTTCGGTGATGGGTGTATGGAGTTCCTAGGCTGTGCGGGTTTTTACCGGCGCTTTATCAATGATTTATCTAAAGTGGTGAATCCATTGTGCAAGCTCCTTGAGAAACATGCCAAGTTCAATTTTAATGATGATTGTGTGAGAGCTTTTGAATTGTTAAAGCTCAAGTTTACAACTACTCCCATCATCACCGCTCCAAATTAGAATGTGCCTTTTGAATTCATGTGTGATGCAAGTGGCGTAGCAGTGAGGGCTGATTTGGGGAAACATATCAACAAGATTTTCCATTTGGTCTACTCTGCTAGTAAGACCATGAATAGTGCCCAAGTCAACTATATCATTATTGTATTTGAAATTGAGAAATTTCGCCCGTACTTGATGGGTACCAAAGTTATTGTCCACACGGACCATGCGGCGCTTCATTATCTTATGAGCGAAAAGGACGCCAAAGATTGGTTGATGAGATAGGTACTCTTGTGGCAAGAATTTGATCTTGACATCTAAGATAGGAAAGGTAGTGACAACGAAGTGGCATACCACTTGTCTCATTTGGAGGAGGAGGGGAGTCCACATGATGGACTTGAAATAAATGACTCCTTCCCCGAAGAACAACTTTTGGCAATTTCAATGAAAAATGTGCCACGGTTAGCGGACTTGGCAAATTTTCTTGTGCGTGGAATCATTTCGGACGAGTTCTCTTCAAGCCAAAGGAAGAAGCTCAAAAGGTATTTTCAAGATTATTATTAAGATGAACCATATCTTTCTAGAATTTATACGGACGGGATAATTAGGAGGTATGTACCGGAAGATGAGCAAGGTGATATTCTTGGGGATTGTCACTCTTTGCCATATGGCTGTCATCATGGTGGAGCAAGAACGACGGCCAAAGTACTTAGTTGTGGTTTCTATTGGACTGCTCTTTACAAGGATGCTAGTGAGTTGGTGAAAAGATGTGATGAATGTCAACAGGCTGGTGGAATCTCAAGGAAAAATGAAATGCCTCTCAAAACATTTTTGAAATTGATATTTTTGATGTTTGGGGCATTGACATCATGGGCCCTTTTGTGAGCTCTTGTGGAAATACCTACATCTTAGTCGTAGTGGATTGTGTGTCCAAATTGGTTGAGGTTGTCTCTTTACCCAACAATGAGGCGAGAAGTGTAGTGGCTTTCTTGAAGAAGAATATTTTCACACGATTTGGTACTTCATGTGCAATCATAAGCAATGGGGGGTCACACTTTTGCAACAAAGCTTTTGACACTTTACTTAGCAAGTATGGTGTTACTTTGAAGGTCATGACTCCCTCTCACCCACAAGATAATGGGCAAGTTGAAGCCTCCAACCGGGAGATAAAGAGTATCTTGTCTAAAATGGTGAATGCTAATCGGACGAATTGGTCCAAGAAGCTTGATGATGCGTTATGGGCTTGTTAGACGTATTACAAAACACCTATCAAGATGTCTCCATACCGGTTGCCAATCAATTTACTCCATTTCTTGGAAAGAAATTCATTGTGTTTAAAGTGGTGTTCTACAAATTGTGTCCTCTTCCGGTGGAACTAGAGCACAAGGCAATGTGGGCTCTAAAGAAGTTTAATCTTGATTGGGATGTAGCTGCTAACTTGAGGGGCACACATTTGAATGAGTTGGATGAGTTTCGGTACCATGCATATACGAGTTCATCCTTTTACAAAGAAAAGATGAAATATCTTCATGACAAATACATTTAGAACAAAGAGTTCAAGGTGCGTGATCTAGTATTGTTGTTTAACTCAGCGTTGAGAATGTTTCCCGGGAAGGTAAAATTCAAGTGGAGTGGTCCATTTGAAATTGTTGGTGTGACACCTTATCGCGCATTAGACTTGAATAACAAGAAAGATGAACTATTCTGAGTCAATGGTCACTGAGTGAAGCACTACTTGGGTAAGGTTGGAGATAGCCACATGGTATCGATCATTTACTTCACCTGATGGAGCTTTGACATTGCTTCTTGGTGCGACGTTAAATTAGGCGCTTTTTGGGAGGCAACACATGTTCTTTTCCTTTTCTTTTGTAGTTAGATGTTATTTGTGTTCTCACGTGATTTGAAGTGTGCTACAGGGTTGAGTGTGACTTGCAAGAAGGGTGAACTAAAAAATGGCCAAGTGTTCAAGGATCTGCGAACTGTACATTGCTATGTGCCACAGCAGGAGGACATTCGCGGTCGCACATTTCACATGCGGACCACACAATTATAATCTTACAAAAGTGTAAAAATGTCAACTCTTTGAAGTTTGATCCTGTCAGTGCGGGGCTAATCTTTGACCATAAGAGGAAATATGCGGTCGCACCCAATAATGTGCGGACCACACATTAAGATCAGAGAATGCTGACCCGTGTGATGGAGTGCGGGCCTCACATGGAAATCTGCGGCCGTACTTGACCCTTTTTCCGTCCTAAGATTCTTAGAACAAATAGAAATATTAAGTTAGTTTTACACTTTTCCCTTTCCTCAAAATCGCTGTTACTCTGCAAGTTTCCTGAAAGATTTTCACTGTCCCCCCACAAACCCACTAGTGCTTAAACACCCATTGCACTCAGTCTATCTGGTATGTTCATTTCATGTTCATTTTTTGTGTTAGTTTAATTTTTAAAATTTTAATTTCTTTTAGGCCATCTGTTATTAAAGTTCATCCATGTGCACATGTGTGGTAGATTTGAATTGGGTAGTTGATAATACAGGCTATAATGGGTTGCGTTAATGAGATTTCATGTTAATACCATGTTGCCATGTCTATTTGTACAAGTAATTGCAAAATCAAAGTAAAAAAAGAATGCATGTGCGTAATTTGTAAAATATACGGCTGCACTTGAATTTGTTTCTTCCACAATTAGGTCGTTTGGGCAACCTGGTGAAGCAAGTGCATCTGCAGATGCACTTTAATTGTGCGGACCGCCGAAATCTTAAAGGGGTCACACTCAAATATGTGCAGACGGTAGATGTATTATGCAGTGGCAAAACTACCTCTGCACTATCGTCAGAGAGGGGCTTCTGGGGACTTTGATGTTTTTTCATAAATGTGTGGCCGCACTAGTAATTGTGCGGTACACACTTCCTGTCTGCGTCCGCAAATCAAAAATCTGTGGACTGCAGATCCCAGTTCTAGCAGCCTGTTGTTTTTATCGTAATTTCACTGTGTCCACAATGTTCTTCCTTGCCTACATAAATCTTGCATATGTTGAATGATGAGTTGTAACTAATAATTTTCTTTTCTTTGATACAGGCAATGGATCGATCGCACCACGGCGGTGAAACTACAAAAGGAAAAGGTGAATCCTCTAGGGGTCGAGGTAGAGGTAGCTTGCCCCTTGGCCAACCCAAAACCATTAGGAAGAAGGCCATAACAGGTAGACGGAGAGGTGCAGACCTGTCCAAGTCTTGTTCCTATGTCCCGTCTAGGGAAGCTTCGGAGGGAAACTCAGCCTATATTCAGGAGGAACAGACATCAACACAGTCTAGGCCATAGGGGAGATTTCAGCTCATAGATGATGCCTCCTCATCTCACAGCACTTCTGAGGGGTCAGAAAGTGCTAGACAGGCCTCTGATCCAGTAGCTTCCCTAGACACAAATGCATAGACTGTATAGGATATCCCCTATGAAGTTAGAGGGGGAGATGGTACATCCATGGGTATGGAGAGATTGAATAAAAAGGAGATATGGGAGGTTAGGTTCGTTAGCTTGGAAGCCTTCACTGACTTCCGTATGTGGTGGCTAGTATGATCATTGACACTTGAGCAGTAGTTTCCCTTTAAGGATTTGGATACATACAACCTGACAGTGTTGAGAGAGTTCAGAGCAAGAAAGGGTTGGATGTGGTTTGCTGAGAGAGTTGAAGATGCCAAGGAGTACCTCATCCAAGAGTTCTACCCAAATGTTTCTCTCATCAAGAAGGGGACGAAGGTGACTAAAGTACGCAACCTCAAGATGAGGTTTGATCAACACACGCTAAATTTCTACTTGGGGTTTGAGGACTTGGAGCTAAGGGAGTACCTATAGGAGTGTGCAATGAAAGAAGAAGTCTGACCTTGGCTAGCAGAGATCTTCGCACCATCAGGGCCACCACCACCATGGATCACTGTTGGGGTTCCCATTTAGCGGAACACATTGAGCTTTGAGGTGAAGGGATGGCAGACCTATGTTTGTAGCAGACTGGATCTGTGCCAGAATGAGACTCATCTTCCTCTTCCTCGTGATGTTCTTGTGGCATCTATCATGCCAGGTACCCAATTAATGTATGTGCCATGATGTAGGCCAACATTTCATTGGTAGCACAACATACCAACATGGCCTACCCTTATCCTACCACTATCACAAAGTACCTCACTGATGTAAAGTTAGATCCAAGATCATATGACACCAAGGTGAAGCCGAAGAAGCCATTTGACTGGTATTTGTTGATGGATGCGACAAACCCAAAGAAGAGAGCTCAGCCTTCTACCACCATAGGCCAGTCTGATGAGCCGAGAGTGGTAGTCACTGAGACCACTGGCATTCCATCTACCTCTGTTGAGACCTCTTCTAGTGCTACTACTATGCCTTCGCCACCACCCTGAAGTCTCACCACAGCCCTTAGGGCAGCCCCTGCTACAGCTCTGAGGCCGGTGCCCATGCGTACAGCTCCATTACCCGCTCTATGAGTCTTTAATACATTGGCGTGTCTCAACAACTTGATGAAGACGACTACTTCAAAGCTGTCTGACATATATTGTATTATTGCAGCGTAGTCATCTATACAGGTACCACAGGTCTCCTATGATCTTGAAGAGAAGTTGAAGAAGATTCTGGACAATCAGAAGATGATAATGGACACTATGGTATAGCACAAATCGATTATTGAGGAGTTGGCCAAAGAAGTGAAGAAGATGAGGAAGTCTTAGGCAAGCAAGAGATCGGTTGACAAGCTCAGGAAGGAGGCGACCAGACTTGTGACAGCTGGGGATCTACCCTTTGATATGTTACTTGACCAAGACCAGTCCGTCCCAGATCCATATGCACCATCTGCACAAGTTGCACTAGCTGGCCAGTATGATGAGCCATGTCTTGCCGACACTACTGAGGCAGTGCGTGCGGTGTTTGCCACTCCCACCACTCCTAGGTATGATGATGGTAAGTTGATTGACCTAATGGGATATGGGTGGAGTTTATTTGATTTTGGGGGGGGGTATTTGATTTGACATATGATACATTTTGGATACATTTGGACTGCAATAATTTGATGATTAAGTTCTTTTTCTTATTTGTAGTTTATCTATCTTTAGTAGTTATTGTTCATTAGCATCTTTAATTTTCCACTTTAGTTCTTGTTTTGTTAGTATCATCTTCTTATGTTTTCATAAATAATAAGACTTTGGTTTTCTTAATGCCATGATGCTTTCCAAAGTTAGTTATTGTGTGAACCGGGTGACTCGTCCTGAGGATGGATGGCGTGACAAACTTCTTAAGGGAGTGAGTAATTTTATATATGTTTAGGTAATAATAATAGTTATAATGAAAGTGTAACACCCCTGAAAAATTTCGAAGTACATAAGCACTATTAAGAAAGTTTATGTGCACGAATTATATTATTTTGTGTACAGACGAGGGCTATTAATATGATGGATATCAATTTGATTTGTTAATGCCAATCAATAAACACATTGGAACAACTTCATAAATATATTTTCAGTATGGAAATCGAAAGAATCCAATTCGAGCAAATTTCCAATTCAAACATTTCTTGGAATTGATCAAATNTTTATCCACCTATCTCTATAGTAACCTATATCTATAGTATATAGATATAGAACAAAGTATAGATTATGGTGTTTATACATCAGCCCAACCAATGACTATTCATGATTCCATAATTGAATCAATTCCATACCGGTTCTTAGAGGAATGTTATGGTAAAACTTCGTTTGAAACGATGTGGTAGAAAGCAACGTGCGACTTGAAGGACAGGATCCGTTGTGGATTTGTACATCCACCATTTTATGTAGGAATGAAGGTGCTCTTGGCTCGACATCATTGGTTCTGTTTCACTAGAACCCCTCTTTTTTTGTTGTCTTGGAATGTAACTAGTCCATGATGGAGCTCGAGTAGAAAGTATTAATTTATTTATCGGGGCAAGGGTCTAGGGTTAATGCCAATCAATAAAAAAATTGGAACAACTTCGTAAATATATTTTCGGTATGGAAATCGAAAGAATCCAATTTGAGCAAGTTTCCAATTCAAAAATTTCTTGGAATTGATCAAACTTTTTCGATCCAAAGTGTTTCACGCGGGAATCCATCGTCTGTAGGATTCTTTCATAGAAATCGCAAAAGGGGTATGTTGCTACAATTTTGAAAGGATTAGAAAGCACCGAAGTAATGTCTAAACACCATTTTTAATACTCCAAGCCATGTCCCACACCCCTTGTGTCTGGCTTTAAGCTCTCTGCATACGAGGGTGCTCCTCTCTCTGATGCAACGGAATATCGTAACATTGTTGGCAATCCTAGCCCACTCACCTTTCTCCAAGATTGAAGTTAGAATTAGGAGTGCTAAAATCTTAATTAAAATGAGCTTGGCATCAATGTATTCGAGAGGTAGAAAACGGCCGCCAAGTGTACGAGGTATATTATAAGTGGTGTGGGGTCTAAGGAGAGCCCTAAGTCTAAGTCAAGCTGGAAATTACATGATAGACTACAGTTCCAAATCAGTACGCACAAGACCAAATTTTTGACGAGCATGTATACATATATGTGAGGATTTAAGTGATATACAGCGTATCAAATTAAAGCCCTTTGAGTCTAGTTTCCAACGCATCAAACCGTTAGTCATTTGGATATGTATACAGAAAGTTATGGCCATTTTATTGGACCTATGTCATTTGCGTGGCCAGATGCGCGGCCACGTATATTTGGGAGTTTGTGCCTTGTGTGCGCGGCCAGATGCATGGCCACTTGCCCAGGTGCGCGGCCACGCACATAGGAGCCCAGTAAATAACCCCAAGGATGGGTAGAGAGAGGGGCTAAGTCATTTCTTCAAGACCAGGGCTTCTTTCCATCACCTATCCGGCCAAAGCTCCCAATAAACACCTAAGGTGACTTTTTAAGTGTGTTTTTCTGATGATTTAACTTCTCAATCAATAGTTACAACAAAGTTTTGATTGGATTCCATAGGATTTATTCAAAATCTCTAGAACACCCCAAAAGTTGTCTTTCAGGATTTGGTCTACAAGAGGTATGTCCACCATCTCTAACTAATCTATGGTGATTATTTATGTATGAAATAAGTGTTAGGACTTATGGGATGGTGATTGGAGGCCACAAATGCCTAACATAGGTTGTGTTGGTATTGTAGAGATTGTAAAATGGTTTAATTGATGAGATTGATGGTTTGGGATTAAATTATTGGGCATGCATGTTCTAATGGAAGTTGTGGATGGCCTAGAGGCGATTATGAGGTGAAGCATTGGTGTGGAAGGTGATTGTTAGGTGAAGAAATTCCATTGGAGGGGGTTGTAGAAAGATATGCACACTACATGTTTGATAAAAAGTCTAAATGACTTAAAGTATAGAAATCTTGCTAATATTGGTGCAATTGTGTTGCATTGTTATAGATTGAAATTGTTTAGTGTGGTGGAACATCGTAGTATTATTAAGGGGAGAGTTTCAGGTATGTTGGCTAAATTACTCTTTTAGAAATGAATTCCTTGATATTCCCGTAAGTTTCAAGTATTGTTGACTCAAGTTCCTAAATCTCATGTTCCGAGTTATTCCTAATAAATTTGATTATCCTGTAAGCAAAGTGTCTAAAGATGTATGTATTCAAAATGTGTTCCAATTATAACATTATGTTATCCTTCGGAAATGTGTTCAAGAATGATATGTGCATTAAACTTTTATGGCTTTGAGTCGTATTTCAAATGAAAGTTATGATGCCAAATTGTGTGAGAAAAACTCGATATGCTTAAGACTCTTAATTTCTCATATGTGTACCTAAAATCTTGATTGGAAAGGCCTTGTTGTTGATAATCTATAAAGATGCTCGAAAGTGAAAGAAGTGAGTTGAAGATATAAAGTGTGGCCACTGTGCCAAGAATGAAAGTTATACCGGTGGCTAGAGGTGCCAATGAAATAGGATAATGTGAGAAACATTTTGAAATGAGCCTTGATTTAACTGTTCCAAAATTACTTTAAAAGTAGATTTGTCTAAAAGCTTTTGTCCTCAAGTCATGCCCCAATGTCGCCGTTTTAATTAATGTTATGCTTTATGAGTATTTTCAATATGTTTTGCGTTCTTAGATATTCGTGAGAGGAAATTGTGTATTGACCTTCTTGGGGAAAAGTAATTCAAGAATGAATGGTGTGTTACTTGTTTATGATTTTAACTTGTGCTTTGATTTCCAACCATTTTACTCCATTCCTTGGACATAAATCTATTGTGCTTAAATTCTTCATTTTCAAAGAACTTAAAGTTGTGATTTTTGGAATATTATATATGTTGATATTTATGATGACGATCCATGAAAAGAAAGAAATGAAAGTGTGGAATATGAAATACAACCATTATGCCATGAATGAAGAATCATATGTACGGCCAAGAGAGCCAATGAAAGAATGATGTTGAAAGTTGTTGAAAGTTCCAATGAGGCTATATACGGTATGAAAGGTTATGAGGTAAATGCATTTGTATTGTTGTTTCCTTTGTAAGAAAATCAAAATAAATATTTTTGGGAGTATCAATAGTCACCGAGGAAGGGTAGGTTGAAATAACCTAACCCTGAAACTACACGTGTCATTGTAGGAGTGGATTGTGATTATTCCGCTTAATTGGGATGAGATTGATTTGATAAAATTATTCCCCTTATTTGGGATGAGATTGATATGATAAAATTATTCCCCTTATTTGGGATGAGATTGATGTGATAAAATTATTCCCTTTATTTGGGATGAGATGATTGATGGAAAAGGATGATGTCGATCCACACGGCATTGTGTTGAGATGGCCTAGTCGATCGGGTCGTGATTGGACACCATGATGCACACATGGTGGGGATTGTGCTGGAAATTATAATTGAAATTGTGATTGTGGTTGATGTCTCTAATGAGATGGCCTAGTCGATCGGGTCGTGATTGGACACCATGATGCACACATGGTGGGGATTGTGCTGGAAATTATAATTGAAATTGTGATTGTGGTTGATGTCTCTAATGAGATGGCCTAGTCGATCGGGTCGTGATTGGACACCATGATGCACACATGGTGGGGATTGTGCTGGAAATTATAATTGAAATTGTGATTGTGGTTGATGTCTCTAATGAGATGGCCTAGTCGATCGGGTCGTGATTGGACACCATGATGCACACATGGTGGGGATTGTGCTGGAAATTATAATTGAAATTGTGATTGTGGTTGATGTCTCTAATGAGATGGCCTAGTCGATCGGGTCGTGATTGGACACCATGATGCACACATGGTGGGGATTGTGCTGGAAATTATAATTGAAATTGTGATTGTGGTTGATGTCTCTAATGAGATGGCCTAGTCGATCAAGTCGTGATCGGACTCCGTGCTAAAAATACGGTGGTATTGGTATTGAGAGTGATGGTGGTTGATGTCTCTAATGAGATGGCCTAGTCGATCAAGTCGTGATCGGACTCCGTGCTAAAAATACGGTGGTATTGGTATTGAGAGTGATGGTGGTTGATGTCTCTAATGAGATGGCCTAGTCGATCAAGTCGTGATCGGACTCCGTGCTAAAAATACGGTGGTATTGGTATTGTGAATATTGGTATTGTGAACATTGGTATTATGAACGGTTATATTGTGAACAGTGGTATATCAGTGCTAAAGATTTCCCAACCAAAAATAATACTATCTTCGTATTTTGGAAATTAATATGTTTTAACTTGGAAATTGGATATCATTGATTGTTGATTGTTGTTTCCATGGTTTTCCCTTTTATTTCGGCATTCTATTTTGAAAGAGGACAGTTAACTTTACATACTAGTAATATCCCATATGTACTAAGGTCCCTTTTGTCGGGGGCGCTACATCTTCAATGGATGCAGGTGGTTCATCAGCGGGCAGCTTTGGTCCTCGTTAGCAGTCACTATCTATTCAGAAGGTTTTGGTGAGCCCTACTCTATTCCGGGCCTGATGTCTTTTGAGTTGTATATTGTACTTTAAGGTATAGTCGGGGCCTTGTTTTTGGCACTTCCATACTACTGTTTTGTTGTACTTAGATGCTCCGTAGACAGGTTGTGTGTGGTGTTTGATATAGGGAATTGAACTAGAAATGTTGGTATTTGGCAAACATGTTTTTCATTATATCTATAAACTTGTAATAATTTGGAAATTATGAATGAAGCTGCTAATGGAAATGAAATGTGAGTTGTTAATGAAATATTTTAGTGCTTGATTAATGGAGTGCATCTCCTCTTTATTCATGGATGAGTTTGGGTAGAAGGAAATCTAACAGGCTTGCTCGGTTGAGTTCATTCGGTTGAGCGCCGGTCGCGCTCCCCGAGTTTGGGGCATGATAGGCATTAGCTGAGTTGAAGGAGTTGAAGGAGAAACTTTAGGATATTCTTTATAAGGGTTTTATTATGCCTATTACGTCGCCTTGGGGTGCACTGGTTCTGTTTGTGAAGAAGAAGGATGGTACTATGCGTATGTGCATTGATTATAAGCAGTTGAACAAAGTTACAATCAAGAACAAGTATCATTTGTCGTACATTAATGATCTATTTGACCAGCTTCAGGGAGTGAGGGTGTTCTCTAAGATTGATTTGATGTCTGGGTATCACCAGTTGAAGATTCGGGACTCAAATATCCTTAAGATAGCATTCAGGACCCATTATGATCATTATGAGTTCTTTGTGATGTCTTTTAGGTTGACCAATGCCCCAGCATCGTTCATGCATCTGATGAACAATGTATTGCAGCCTTATCTTGACACGTTTGTCATATTATTCATTGATGATATATCGGTGTACTCTCGTAGCCAGGAGGAGCATGCGCAACATTTGAGGATTGTATTGTAGTGGTTGAGTGATCGAAAGCTTTATGCCATGTTCTCCAAATGTGAATTTTGGCTTAGTGCAGTGGCGTTCTTTAGGCACGTGGTGTCCAATGAGGGGATTCAGGTGGATCCAAAGAAGATATAGGCGGTTCGTAGTTGGCCCAGACCGTTCTTAGCTACAGAGATTCAGAGCTTTCTTGGTTTGGTCAGTTATTATCATCGCTTCATGCAGGGTTTCTCATCTATTGCATCGCCCTTCACCAAATTGACCCAAAAGGGTGCTCCTTTCAAATGGTCGGATGAGTATGAGGAGAGCTTTCAAAAGCTCAAAACTACCTTGACCACAACTCCAGTTCTAGTTTTGCCTTCGGCATCAGTCTCTTATATGCTTTTCAGATCGACATTGGGTGTGTCTTAATGCAGGAGGGTAGAGTGATTGCTTATGATTCGCGCCAATTGAAAACCCATGAGAAGATCTACCATGTTCATGATTTGGAGTTGGCTTCCATTGTTCATGCATTGATGTTTTGGAGGCGCTATCTCTATGGTGTATCTTGCAAGGTATTTACAGATCATCGGAGCCTCCGGCACTTGTTCAAACAAAAGGATCTAAATCTGAGATAGCGGAGATGGTTGGAGCTACTAAATTACTATGATATTACTATTTTGTATCATACGGAAAGGCCAATGTAGTGGTCGATGCCTTGAGTAGGAAGGCGGTGAGTATGTGTAGCCTTACATTCATTCATGTTGGTAAGAGACCGCTTGTAGTAGATGTTCAGGCCTTGGCCAACCAGTTCGTGAGATTAGATGTTTCGGAGCCTAGTCGGGTTCTGCCTTGTGTGGTTTCTCAGTCTTCCTTATTGGATCGCATCAGAGATTGCCAGTCTGATGATCCTCATTTGCTTGTCCTCAAGGACAAGGTCTAGCACGGTGATTCCAGAGATGTTACTATTGGTGATGATGGGGCGTTGAGTTGATTCTTGAGGAGTCCCACAGTTTGCGGTATTCCATTCATCCGTGTGTCGCGAAGATGTACAAGGACTTAAAGTAGCACTATTGGTGGAGGAGAATGAAGAAAGATATAGTGGGGTTTGTAGCTCGGTGCCTTAACTGTCAGCAGGTAAAGTATGAGCATTAGAGACCCAGTGGATTGCTTCAGATGCTAGGGATTCCGGAGTGGAAATGGGAGCGGATCACTACGAATTTTGTAGTTGGACTCCCATGGACTTCGAGGAAATTCGATGCTATTTGGGTGATTATGGATCGGCTGACCAAGTCTGTGCACTTCATTCCAGTTGGGACTACTCATTCTTCAGAGCGGTTGGCTGAGATTTACATCCGCGAGATTGTTCGCCTTCACGGTGTGCGAGTGTCCATCATTTCAGATCAGGGCATACAATTTACATCGCAGTATTGTAGAGCCGTGTAGCGAGAGTTGGGCACCCAGGTTGAGTTTAGTACAACATTTCACCTTCGTATGGACGGGCAATCTGAGCGCACTATTTAGATATTGGAGGAGATGCTACGCACTTGTTTCATTGATTTCAGGGGTTCATGGGATTAGTTTCTGCCGCTCGTAGCGTTTGCCTACAACAACAGTTACCAGTCAAGAATTTAGATGGCTCCGTATGAGGCTTTGTACGGGAGACTGTGTCGATCTCTTGTGGGTTGGTTTTGAGATGGGTGAGGCTTGGCTATTGCATACTGACTTAGTTCATGATGCTTTGGAAAAAGTTAAATTGATTCAATAGCAGCTTCGCACGACGCAGTCTAGGCAGAAGTGTTATGCCAACAGGAAGTCTGTGATGTTGCTTACATGGTTGGGGAGAAGGTTCTACTCAAGGTTTAACCCATGAAGGGTGTTATGAGGTTCGGGAAGAAGGTCAAGTTGAGCACTCGGTATATTGGACCATTTGAGGTACTTAAGAGGATTAAAACGGTTGCTTACAATCTTGCGTTGCCACCTAGTTTGTCGAATATGCATCCAGTATTTCATGTTTATATGCTCTGGAAGTATGTCGGTGGTCTGTCTTATGTTTTGGATTTCAGCACAGTCCAGTTGGATAGTGATTTGACTTACGATGTGAAACCGGTGGCCATTTCGGATCGGCAGGTTCAAAAGTTGAGGTCAAAGAACATAGCTTCTGTGAAGGTGCGGTGGAGAGGTTAGCCAGTTGAAGAGGCTACTTGGGAGACCGAATGGGAGATGCGGAGAATATATCCACATCTATTTGAGGCTCCAGGTACGTTTCTAGACCCGTTCGAGGACGAACGTTTGTTTAAGAGGGGGAGGATGTAATGACCCGGTCGGTCATTTTGAGATTTGTAGGTTTGTTCCCCCATTTACTGCTCATTTTGTTGTTTATAGCTGTTATGTCACTTGTTGGGTAGTCGTTTTGGGTCCGGAGGAATTTTGGAATGAATTGAGACACTTAGTCTCAAGGTTGGAAGCTTAAGTTAAAAAGGTGTACCGTATGTTGGTTTATGTGTAAACAACTCCAGAATGGAGTTTTAATGGTTTTGTTAGCTCCGTTGGGTGATTTTGTACTTAGGAGCGTGTCCGGAATGTGATTTGGAGGTCCGTAATTGAATAAAGCTTGAAATGGCAAAAGTTGGATTTTTAGAAATGTTTGACCGGGAGTGGACTTTTTGATATCGGGGTCGGATTCCAATTCTGGAAGTTGGAGTAGGTCCGTGGTATCATTTGTGACTTGTGTGCAAAATATGGGGTAAATCGGGCGTGATTTGATACGTTTCGGCATCGTTTGTAGAAATTGGAAGTCCAAAGTTCATTAGGCTTGAATCTATGTGAGATTCGTGTTTTTTTTATTTTATTTGTTGTTATTTGAGGGCTCGAATAAGTTCGTATGATAATTTGGGAATTGATGGTATGTTTAGTTGAGGTCGTGAGGGCCTCGACTGAGTTTCGGATGGTTAACGGATCGATTTTGGTCTTGGGAAACAGCTGAAGAATTTGCTGGTGTCCAGTTCTGGTTGCCTTCTTCACATTCGCAAGGGGAGTTCTGCTTTCGCAAAAGGTAGCTTCTGGCAGGTGAGGATTGTTTATTCGCATTCACGAAGAGGGGGCCGCGTTCGCGAAGGTTTGGGCAGTAGGTGCATCTGGAACGCGAGAAGGGTGACGCATTCACGAAAAGGAGAGGAGGCAGCTGGGACCCCACACATTTGGTCTACGCATTCGCGAAAGAAAGGTCACTTTGGCAAAGTATGGGGTCAGTGAAGCAACGCGTTCATATGTGGTTGAACGCGTTCACATGGAAGGTTTTGGGCAGTAGACTTAATTGTGCTACGCAAACGCGAGGTGAAGGTCGTGTTCACGATGAAGTCTTAACTGGGCAGATTTATAAGTTTTAAAAATGAGGGTTTGAGTTCATAACACAAAAATTGATTTGGGAGCTCGATGGAAGGCGATGTTTGGAGAGAATGTCACGTGGGTGTTTGGGGTAAGTGATTCCTACCTAGTTTTGGTTAATTTCCATGATTATGCCTTTGCTTTCATCATTAAATTTGTGATTTGGGGTGGAAAACTGGAGAAAATGAAGAAAAGTTTTTAGGCTAGATTTGGAGGTTTTGATTACGGTTTTGGTATCGGATTTGAGTAATTTTGGTATGGGTGGACTCGTGGTCGAATGACAGTTTGGATTTTATGACATTTATCCGGTTCCATGATGTGGGCCTGGGGGCCGACTCTTGACTTGGCTTTTTCACTTTTGATTTAAAGCTTAGTATTTTCTCATGGAACTGATTCCTTTAGATCGTGTTGATTGTATTGAATTGTTTGTGGCTAGATTCGATGCATTCAGAGGCCGTTTCACGAGGCAAAGGTGTGTTGGAGTAGACATTTTCTCGGCTCGAGATAAGTAACAGTTCTAAATCTGATTCTAAGGATATGAAACCCCGTATTATGTGTTGTGGTTGGTTTTGAGGTGACGCACATGCTAGGTGACATGCGTGTGGGCGTGCACCGCGTAATTATGATTTAGTCATTTTCATGGAATTGTGTAGCTATCTTATCTGAACATTTCTACTGTACTCCATGTGTTGGAGCACCTAAGCTATAATTGATGCTAGAAATCTTATTTAGGCTATATGCTGGTACTTTTGGGACCCATTGTGGTCGTTATTTGTTGTTGCATTATTTGCTTAATTGCAGTCATGTACTCAGTCGCATTCATTATTACATATTATATCTCAGTCTCTATAATTGTATATTGTCACATCTCATATCATCGAATTTGGGCTGCTCAACATAAGTGTTATGAGCCGAGAGACTGGAGAGATTGATGAATGAGTGAGGTAGAGGGCCTAATTGTGAAGATATTAATACTATAGCACGTGAGTTGTTAGTGTAGCACGTGAGTTGTCTGCGCAGATCCTGATATTGATACTATAGCACGTGAGTTGTCCATGCAGCACCTAAACTGAAGGAGCCCCTCCGGAGTCTGTACACACTCCTAGTGAGTGCAAGTACCTACTGAGTGCGAGGGTCGAGTACGAGTGCAGAGTGACTGTTGTTCTGAGAAGGTGCATTTGATTTCATTATTGCTATACTTAGCTGCCATATATCACTATCTTGAATTTTTTGAGAGGTATTACATTTTGTTTTACTTGAATTTGACATAAATTAACTTATTTGACTAAAATTGTCGGACTTGAAAGCATGCCTACCTACTTATATTGAGATTTCTGCAATTGAACTATAACTATGAAGTTGGGCACTACTTTCAGTTATTTATTTAGTCTTGTTACTTACTAAGTTAGTTGTAGTCATGCTACACCCTGCACTTCGTGTGCAGATCGAGGTGTTTCCGAACACTGTGGGTATTTATTCTCTGCGCAGTTGATCCTTTGGAGATTTCAAGTTAGTTGCCCGGTGTTCACAGACCTTGTTTCTCCTTCCCTATCTTTCCATTTATTCTATTTAGTTTCAGACTATCATAAATAGTATTTTTTCCAGACTTGTGATATTTAGATGCTCCTGAACTCGGTGGCACCCCGATGTTGGGAGTTTCCGCGTTATGTTTTGGGTTTTCTATCCCATTTATGAAAACTTTTCATTATGTAAAACTGCTAAAACTCATTTGCTGTTAAAAGTGTTGGACTATTGTGAAATATCGGCTTACCTAGTACGACGTTTGGCGCCATCACGACAAGTTAGGATTTGGGCCGTGACACTAAGAAATTCAACTGAAGCTGCTAACTTACATCAATGTTAACATTCTTTAGGAGTTCCCACTTAAACTGTTAACTTGTGTGCGTGCTAGAAGACCAGACTCAAGTTAAAACCAATATTTTATTAATCTAACTAAAAGTTCTTATGGAGAAGTGTATATGTGAGCATGGATTTTACAAAATGCATTTACTTTACTCCTAAAACATGTGATCTCAGGTGTTTGGTTTTCTAACAGAAATCTGATGATGCCCTTGTCTTTATGTTTGCTTGAAGTTGATTTCTTTTTATCATACCTAGCATGTCATGTCATTCACAGCGAATCATACACTTAGCTTCTGAAATGTGGTTAGAACAATGTGAATAGGCAATCTTGTAGTACTATGGTATTCTACATTAATTATCATGGGAAATGTATATACACTTTTGTGGTATGGTATCACTGTGATGTTGGGGTTTGCATTGAAAGTCTGCCATTAGAACTTAGACCTGTAGGGAAGAATGAGTGTGAGTGGTTAGGGGTATTTGTGAGAAGAGTTTAGTTCCTGTTTGGGTTACTCTCCCTGACATAAGCACTTCCCTGGGCCCTTAGACCCTTGGAACTTTGAAGAGTCAGGGATCCAAAGAGTGCTTTGGCCTTCAATGGACTTCTACCATTAGCCTATAACCTATTGACATTCATTACTCCTTTTAGGTTTAGTTTTTAATGACAACAAAAGGTTTTCAATATGAATCACTTTGCCATATGTGACCCGACATTGGTGTGATTTTCATATTCTTGATTATTCCTATTGTTTATTATAATTCGTTGGGTCTTTACTAGTTTATTTCAAGTATGATTCTACGCATAAAGTATCATATCTAATGACCTTTTTTCTTTCTTTTGGAACATCTATTACCATTGGGCCTGCTGATTTCTCAAAGAACTCAGACCCAAGTCCTGTACTTGTGCATTTCGAAGTCTGAAGTTTGCTGATGTCCGCTTCTACTATTTGCTGGGCCTACCTCTCTTCAGGCCCAAACCAAAGTCACTACTTCCTTTCTACTGCTTTATTTACGTTCATTATTGTTTTACGCATGTATATAGTACTTACCATATTTGATTGAATAGTTTACTCTATATTTTGAATCATATAGATAATCTAGGCAAGCCTAAAAAATATAGGATTAAAAGAAACATTAGACCTAGTAGTAGATAATCATAATTCGTTAATCATATGTTGTTTATACTATTAATCTGTACTTACAACTTTTACGAAGTCTTTTGAAATCAAAAACAGCTTTTGCAAGGGATAGTCTTCTCTTTCAAAAAAAATAAATGGAACCCGAAATTAGCCTTCTAAATCGAGTATTCCTATAAAAGTGCCGCTGCCCAGTTTTGAAAGGCTTCCCAATGATTTCTTCAAAGTAAAAATTAAATATGAAAAACAAAGGTATATTTTAGACCCATTTTTACAATACACTTATTAGAGTTCCATAAATAGCCACAGTCTTTAAATAAAAGTCGTTTTATATAACTTAGCCCCCATATCACATGTTTTATAAACATAAACATTTTGTACAATACCCCAAAAATCTTTCAAGCATATATACATTAAAATATTATCTTCAAGACTTTTATAACTTTATATCCTTTCAAAACTACACATCCTCTTTTCTAATAGCAAGTTCTAAATTAGATATATACAGTATGCCGTACCCCCCAAAAACTAGTTAAGCAGAATATAGACAACTAATCCTTTAAATCTAGTCGAATTCCTATGGAGCTACCTCAGGTAGATTTTAAGGGTTGCCTAAAACCTTCCCTGTAGAAGAACAATAACCCTTACCCAAAGTCTCACCGATTAGCAAACTAATAAAGAAATGACCTTAGTAATTAAATAGGTACCCTAGTATGCATTAAAATATTTGGTGGTGACTCACTTTTATCATCAACAGGGAAACCACGAGTTGAATCTTGTTTTGACTTGTGCAAAATAGGGTGCAATAATGAAGGATGAGATAATACCATTATCAGTAAATAACTCAAATGGTTTCGTATTCAGCTCGATCACAAATACCGGAAACGTAGACATGCTTTACAAGTATAACAGTTAAAGTCCAAATCTTTCACGGAATCACAAAAATATGAGTTTATCAAGAACTGTGATTTTTCCATACTTTCAACTACAAATATGCCTTTTCATTTACAAGTTAGCATGAGGCAAATACATATCTATGCCTGAATGTCAATATACATTCCAAGTCATCAAATGTCCTATTGCCGTCTAGCATGAGGAAAATGCTTCTCTATGTCTATATGTCAAATATACATGTCAAGTAATAATTTGACAGAGATATCATCAACTACACACACTCTTAAGACACTCCAGGTTCCTAGATCAAATGCCTCACTTAATAACATACAATAACTATCATGACCCAAATCACACTTTGGACCGTAAGGGCGCCCAACATTGCCGTTGGGCAAGCCAATGGTGAACCTGTAATGACCCGATCAACCATTTTGTCTATTTGAGCCCCGTTTCCCCTTTTTATGTTTCACACATGTGTATTTGTGGATTTATGACTTGCGGGGATTCTTGGTTTGGCTTCGGGAAGGTTTTTGGTTAATTTGGCCCTTTTGGTTCTTAGTCTAGAATCTTAAGTTAGAAATATTGATCGAGATTTGACTTTTGTGAAAACGACCCTGAAGCGGTGTTTTGATGGTTCCAATATATTGGTATATTTATTTTGGAATTAGGCATGTGCCCGAAATTGAATTTGGAGGTTCCTAGCCTAGTTTGGCTTGTTTAGCTGAATGTTGGCAATTTAAAGGTTTTGAAATTTCTTAAGTTTTATTGTAGGTTGACTTTATACCAATCAGGTTCAGATTTTGGTTTTGGGACTTGGAATAGGTTTGTTTTATCATTTAGAACTTGTTTGTAAAATTTGGTGTCATTCGAGTTGGTTTGATAAGAATCGGACGCTTGGTATTGATTCTAATGATTCTTGAGTTCATGGTGCAATTTCATGCATTTTGATGTCCGATTGGTGGTTCTAGATTTTATTTCGGTGCTTTGATGGTGCGAGCGAGTTTGTATAATGTTTTTAGACTTGTATGAATAATTTATGTAGGGCCCCGAGGGCTCAGGTGAGTTTCGGACGTGTTTTAGATTGGATTGAGCTGGTTACAGGTTATTGGTGCTGCAGTTGTTGCAATTGTGAATAGGGCAGGGGAGGTCAAGATGTCGTAGATGCGACACAATTATCGCATTTGCAAAGACCATATAGAGTTGGGTTTGGTCGTATTGGTGACCATTGTGTCTCTTTTGCGAAGTAGGATACCATCACAATTGTGAAGCCTTAGTCGCAATTGCGACATCTGAATGGGCTATCAGAGTTTGCTTTTGTGATCCCTATTTCACAATTGTGAGGGTTAGCAAATGCGAAACCAAGGTTGCATTTGTGGCTTCTGCACCTGAAGAAACCGGGACTTAGCTTCGTTTATCATATTTTAGAACCCTAGACTCAGTAAAAGGCAATTTTTCGGAGGGAGTTTTACTTACAACAATTTGGTAAGTGATCTTAATCTATTTAAATTTATTGCATGATTACTTAAGAGATTAAACCTCTAATACATGGAATTTAGTTGAAATTTTGGGGGATTTTGTATATGTTTTGAAAAATAAAACTTTGAGATTTGAGAGTCTAATCCGACTCGGATTTGAAACTAAAACACATATATGGATTATGTGTAGTCGAGATCTATCCTTGACTCGGTTTTTGACTGGGCAGACCCGGGATTAAATTGTAATGACCCGGTCAGTCATTCTGAGTATTTTAGCCCTGATCCCCTAATTATTACCTCCTCTATGTTATATAGTGGTTATTTATCTTTTCGGGGTGTTTGGTTTTGGTTTTGGTTGAGTTTCAGAGTGAAATGGAATACTTAGTCCCTATGTTAGAGGCTTAAGTTGAAACAGTTGACCGTAGTTTGACTTTTGTGTAGATGATTTGGGAATGGAGTTTTGACGGTTCCAATAGATCCGTATGGTGATTTTGGACTTAGGAGCGTGTTCGGATATTGATTTGAAGGTAGATCGTTTCGGCTTGAATTGGCGAAAGTTAGAAAGTTGAAGGTTTGGAAGGTTGGAAAGTTTTATAAGGAGTTGAATTTATTGATATCGGGGTCGGATTCCAATTCTAGAAGTTGGACTAGGTCTGTCATGTCATTTATGACTTGTGTGGAAAATTTGAAGTCAATCGGAGTTGTTTTGGTATGAATCGGCATTGACTTTGAAATTCAGAAGTTTATCTTTTCAATTGGCTTGAATTGGGTTGTGATTCATAGAATCAATGTTGTTTGATGTGATATTTGTCCTCGAGTAGTTCCTTTATGTGTTTTGCAACTTGGTGGTATGTTCGGACGGGATCCCGGGGCCCCGGGTGTGATTTAGATTGAATCAGGAACAAATTTGGTCCTTAGGCATTGTTGAATCTCTGGTGCGATCGCACATGCGCATATTGGGCCACAGGTGAGGCACCGCAGGAGCCGCAGAAGCAAAGTTGGCCTTGCCCAGCTGGTACTGCACGTGCAGTCATTTGTCTGCAGAAGCAGACTCGCTGATGCGGGGAATGCATCACAGAAGTGGAATGGGCTAGCCAACCTGGGGTCGCAGAAGTGGAGGACCTTCCGCAGATGCGCTTGTGCAGAAACGCTTGCGCAGAAATACTATGTCTCCGTAGGTGCGATCCTTCTATGCATTAGTTGGAACCGCACCTGCGATGGATTTTCTATATGTGTGACATCGTAGATGCGATCCCTTGCCCGCAAAAGCAAAATCGCTGGGCAGAAAAGGGCTAAGTTCGAGGGTTTGATTTCATTATTCATTTTTCAACCTAGAGATCTCGGTTTGTGATGAACCTTTGAGAGATCTTCAAGAAATTCATCGGGGTAAGAGATTCTAACTTGCTATTGGTTATATTACACGTATCTGTTGTTATTTTTATCATTTAATTAGTGATTTCAGTTGGAAATTTGGGGAGAAATTGTTAAAATTTCTTAGGCTAAATTTTGGGTATTAAAAATGCGATTTGAGTAATTCTTATATGGTTGGATTCGTTATAGAATGGGTGTTTGGATTTTGGAATTTTTGTCAAGTTTGAAGTCGCGTGCCTAGGTTGACTTTTTGTTTCTTTGTAAAGATCATAACTTTATTGTTCGAAATAGTTTCCTATAGTTTATATTTATGGTATGAAGTTGTTTTTGTTAGATTCGAATCGTCCGGAGTTGGGTAATCGAGGGAAGGGCTTACTAGTGGATTGAGTTAGCATGTTTTAAGGTAAGTGTCTTTCTTAACTTTGTCAGGGGAATTACCCCTTAGGGTTGGTGTTGGTTTGCGTTAAGTGTGATATGTTAAAGCAGTGTACGTAAGGTGACAAGTGTGTACACGGGCTAAATATGGAATTTTACCGGAGTTAGCTATGTAAATTCCTTTCATGCCTTAATTGAGTTACCCTAACATGTTATAATCATCATCATCATTAGCCTATCTTCACATGCTCTACTTTTCTTATCTATTACTTGTTAATTGCCTTTACATGTTCAGTTGAAGTATTGTTTCCTTTATTCCTTATTCATGATTTAACCGTTGAGTTCTTTACTTGAAGTTGTTATTTTTGGAACAGATTGTTGTTGAAATTGGTGTTGAGTTACAAAGGTCGTGATTTACATTAAGGTAAAGTTGTAAAGTTGTGGAATACTATTTTTGTTGAGTTAGTTATTCACTTCCTGTTATTATTGTGAGACTCTTACGCATATTGTAATGAAGCCATGGGCTATTTATTGTGAAAACTATTATAGAATAAAGGCTGTAAAGTAAAGACAAGTATAGAGAGAAACTGATATATTATTCAAACTTCAAACTTATGTACATAATGAACTGAATTCTCCTCTATTTATAGAAGAAAGGAAGCTATTATGTAAGCTGCTACTGCAAGCTGCTTGTAAGCTGCTACTCTAAGCTGCTGTGTAAGCTGATTGTAAGCTACTACTGTACCAGATATAGATAATCTTTTACCATGGGTAATATTTATCCATAACGTAGTACCGAAAGGATAATCTTCTTCAGGAGGCTTATTTCCAATAGAGTACTAAATAGATAAACTTATTTACAGCAGAGTCTCATATGGATAAACTTCTTCAGGAAGCTTATTTACAACGGAGTACTAAATGAACATCCATAATATAATATATTTATAACACTCCCCCTTGGATATTTATTAAAGGATAATGTGCCTCATTAAAACCTTACTAGGAAAAAAACCCTATAGGAAAAAAATCCTAGTGAAGGAAAAAAAGTATACATATTTAGTAATACGCATTGCTAGCTACCTCATTAAAAACATTATAAGGAAAATCCTGTGGAAAAAACCTTAGTAAGAAAAAAAGAGTACATCGCGTATTTTACTCCCCCTGATGAAAACCTTGTTTCAAATATTTGATTCTCCACATTCCAATCTTGTATACCATCTTCTTAAAAGTTGAAGTTGGTAAAGATTTAGTGAATAAATCTGCCGGATTGTCACTTGAACGGATTTGTTGCACATCAATGTTACCATTTTTCTGAAGATCGTGTGTGTAGAATAATTTTGGTGAAACGTGCTTCGTTCTATCTCCTTTTATAAATCCTCCCTTCAATTGGGCTATGCATGCAGCATTGTCTTCATATAAAATTGTGGGTCTTCTCTCACATTCCAAACCACGTTTTTCTCGAATAAAATGAATTATGGATCTCAACCATACGCATTCCATACTTCCTACATGAATAGCTATTATTTTAGCATGATTTGAAGAAGTAGCATCTATAGATTTGTTTGTGGAGTGCCATGATATGATAGTACCTCCACATGTAAACATGTACCCAATTTGAGATCTAGCTTTATGGGGATCAGATAAATAACCTGCATCTGCATAACCAACAAGGTCTGCACTATCTTTGTTAGCGTAAAACAAACCTATATCAAGATTTCCCTTTAAATATCGCAATATAAGCTTATTCCCGTTCCAATGTCTCTGTATAGGAGAAGAACTATATCTTCCTAGTAAATTAACAGAAAATGCTATGTCAGGCCTTGTAGCATTAGCAAGATACATTAGTGCACAAATTGCACTGAGATAGGGTAATTCGGGACCAAGGAGTTCCTCATCCTCTTCTGGAGGTCGGAACAAATCTTTATTCACTTCAAGTTATCGATCAACCATTGATTTACTCAATGGGTGCGCTTTGTCGATGTAAAAGCATTTTAAGACACTTTTTGTATAGGCAGATTGATGGATAAAGATACCATTTGCTAAATGTTCAATTTGCATACCAAGACAAAGTTTTATCTTTCCAAGATCTTTCATCTCAAATTCTTTCTTAAGATATTCAATTGCCTTTTGGAGCTATTCTGGAGTTCCAACAAGATTTATGTCATCAACATAAACAACTAGTATAATAAATTCTGAAGCCATATTCTTTATAAAAAATACATGGACAAATAACATCATTTATGTAACCCTCTTGCAGCAAATATTCACTGAGGCAATTATACCACATGCGCTCAAATTGTTTTAACCTATACAAAGATCTTTGTAATCTGATTGAGTACATTTTTCGAGATTTTGAATATGCTTTAGGCATTTTAAATCCTTCAGGGATTTTCATGTAAATTTCATTATCAAGTGAGCCGTATAGATAAGCTGTAACCACATCCATTAGATGTATTTCAAGCCTTTCACATAAGGCTAAACTGATGAGATATCGAAATGTTATGGAATCCATAACGGGTGAATATGTTTCTTCATAATTGACTACAGGTCGTTGTGAGAATCCTTGTGCAACAAGGTGAGCCTTGTGTCTTTCAACTTCATTTTTATCGTTCCTTTTTTGCACAAAAACCCATTTATGACCAACTGGCATTATACCAGTAGTTGTTTGGACTATTGGTCTAAAGAACTCTCTTTTAGCAAGTGACTTCAATTCCGATTGAACTGACTCTTGCCATTTTAGCCAATCAGATCTTTGTCGACATTCTTTGACAGATCGGGGTTCTCGATTCTCACTATCTTGCATAATGTTAAGTGCAACATTATATGCAAAAATATTATCCACCACTATTTTAGATCGATTTAAATTAATCCCATCACCAGTAGAACTTATTAAAAGTTCCTCACTCACTTAAGTCTCAGGTTCATTGATTTGTTCAGGAATCTCAGAACTAATCAGATCTTGGGTCTCTTCAGAAGATCCCTTCATAATATCATTTTGATCATTTGTCGATTTTGTTTTTCTAGGATTTCGATCCTTAGAACCTAAAGACCTACCACGCTTCAGGCGTGCTTTAGGTTCACAGATCTCATGCTAGTAAATTGTCCTGCTGGGACATCAATTCAGATAGGCACATTCTCTGCAGGGATATGTGACTTAGTTATCCTTTTCAAATCAGTAAATGCGTCTGGCATTTTATTTGCTATATTCTATAAATGAATGATCTTCTGGACCTCCTGATTACATATATGGGTACGTGAATCAAAGTGAGATAATGATGAAACTTTCCACATAATTTCTCTTTTGATTTCCTTTTTCTGTCCCCGGATATGTGACTTAGTTATCCTTTTCAAACCAGTAAATGTGTCTGGCATTTGATTTGCTATATTCTGTAAATGGATGATCTTCTAGACCTCCTGATTACATATAGGGGTACGTGGATCAAAGTGAGACAATGATGAAACTTTCAATACTATTTANACATTCTCTGCAGGGATATGTGACTTAGTTATCCTTTTCAAATCAGTAAATGCGTCTGGCATTTGATTTGCTATATTCTGTAAATGGATGATCTTCTGGACCTCCTGATTACATATAGGGGTACGTGGATCAAAGTGAGATAATGATGAAACTTTCCACACAATTTCTCTTTTGATTTCCTTTTTCTCTCCCCCTAATTGTGGGAAATTTGTTTCATCAAATCGACAATCTGCAAATCGAGCAGTAAATAAATCTCCCGTCAATGGTTCAAGATAGCGAATAATAGAGGGTGATTCAAACCCAATATATATTCCTAACCTTCTTTGGGGGACCATCTTATTGCGTTGTGGTGGTGCTACTGGCACATATACAGCACATCCAAAAATTTGTAGATGGGCAATATTTGGTTCATGACCAAAAACTAATAGTGACAGAGAATATTTATCATAATGTGTCGATCTGAGACGAATAAGTGATGTTGCATGCAAGATAGCATGACCCCAAACAGTAGTGGGCAATTGTATTTTCATAAGTAGTGGTCTTGCTACCAATTGCAGGCATTTAATAAATGACTCTACAAGGCCATTTTCAGTATGAACATAAGCTACAGGATGTTCAACTTTTATTCCAAATGATAGGCAGTAATCATCAAAAACTTGAGATGAGAATTCTCCAGCATTATCAAGGCGAATAGCCTTTATAGGATAATCTGGGAATTGTGCCCTTAATTAAATTATTTGGGCTAATAGCTTTGCAAGCACCAGGTTGCGAAATGATAGTAGGCACATATGAGACCATCTTGAAGATGCATCTACTAGGACCATAAAATATCTAAACAGCCCACTTGGTGGGTGAATAGTTCCACATATATCCCCATGTATACGTTCTAAAAGGACAGGGAATTCAATGTCAACCTTCATTGGTGATGGTCTAGTGATCATTTTGCCTTGATAACAAGCATCACAAGAAAATTCATTATTTGTAAGAATCATCAGGTTCTTTAATGGATGCCCACTCGAATATTCAGTAATTCGTCTCATCATTATTGATCAGGATGGCCCAAATGGCCATCCCAAAGCCCAAAAGTATTTGAATCTGCAAACTTCTAGTTTACGATATTGTGTGCTTCAACTGTACTAATTTTTGAATAGTATAATCCAGAAGATAAAGTTGGTAACTTTTCTACAATGCATTTCTAGCCAGAAATATTCTTTGTAATATAAAGATATTCCACGTTCATTTCATCTATTGTCTCAACATGATACCCATTTCGGCGGATATCTATAAAACTCAACAAGTTTCTTCAGGACTTGGAGAAGAACGATGCATTATCGATAATAAGTTTTCTTCCCTTAGACAAAAATATAATTGCTCTTCTGGAGCCTTCAATCAGACTTATATTACCAGATATTATTGAAACATTTGCTTTTTCCTTATGCAAGTAAGAAAAGTATTTCTGATCCTTGAATATGGCATGAGTTGTTCCACTATCAAATTACACAAATATCTTCATGATTGATCTTTCATCCAAACATAATTTGAGGATTATCCATATTCTTCAAAATGACATAACTAAAATATATTATAATAAACATCATTATCAAAGTATAACTTTTATTTACGTACAATAATTACATAACCATACTATCTATTACATACAACTAAAATTAAAATATTTACATATCTACAGATTCTCTACCGATCACATGACTTGTTTCTCCTTATGGGAGTTCAAAGTAATCAGCTATATCCAAATCCATGAAGTCTAAATTATCTTCAGAAATAAAATTTGCTTTAGCATTTTTCTCTATCTTCTTCAGGGAGGCTTGATACAGCTCAACCAAGTGCTTTGGCATACGACATGTACGCGACCAGTGCCCTTTTCCTTCACATCTATAGCATGCATTTTCTCTCTTTGCTACTTGCACTGCTTCACGCTTTTGTTCCTTCCTTTTCCACTGCTGGTGGTGAGGAGGGTTCTTTGGTGCATTATTATTACCATGATTAGAGTTTCCTCCCCAACCACGGCCATGACCACGATTGGGGCCACATCCTCTTCCACGCTTAACTTGGTGGAAGTTCATCTCATTCACTTCAGGGAATGAACAAGAACCAGTAGGTCAGCTTTCATGGTTTTTCATTAATAGCCCATTATGTTTCTCGGCTACAAGAAGATGTGATAAAACCTTAGAATACTTTTTGAATCCCATCTCTCGATATTGCTACTGTAAGAGCATATTCGAGGCATGAAAAGTGGTGACAGTTTTCTCTAACATATCATGATCAATAATATTATCACCACATAATTTCAATTGGAAAATAATTCTGAACATAATAGAATTATACTCACTGGTAGATTTAAAATCTTGTAGCCTTAGATGAGTCAAATCATAACGTGCATGTGGCAGCTAAACAAAGTTATAATCAAGAAAAAGTAGCAATTACCGCGCATTGATGATTTGTTTGATCCATTTCAGGGTGATCGGGCATTCTCGAAGATTGACTT
This sequence comes from Nicotiana otophora, assembly GCA_000715115.1. Classification (NCBI taxonomy): domain Eukaryota; kingdom Viridiplantae; phylum Streptophyta; class Magnoliopsida; order Solanales; family Solanaceae; genus Nicotiana; species Nicotiana otophora. The sequence continues at coordinate 33,628 of AWOL01S0005482.1, read as the reverse complement.
GAGGTCGGGATATCACCAGCTGAAGATGTGGGATTCAGACATTCCGAAGACAGCTTTTGGAACTCAATATGGTCACTATGTGTTTTTGGTGATGTCATTCGGGTTGACCAATGCCATAGAAACATCCATGTACTTTATGAACTGTGTATTCCAAGAATATCTTGATTTTTTCATCATCATGTTCATTGATGATATGTGGTGTATTCTCGCAGTCGTGAGGATCATGAGCAGCACTAGAGGATCGTGCTCCATAGTTTAATGGAGAAGAAGCTATATGCTAAATTCTCCCAGTGTGAGATTTGGCTTGATTAGTTGGCGTTCTCGGGTCACGTGTTATCTGGTGAGGTGATCAAGGTGGATCCAAAGAAGATTGAGGCAGTTTAGAGTTGTACCAAACCGTCTTCAGCTAGAAAGATTCGGAGCTTCTTGGATTTGGCAAGTTATTATCGCCGTTTCATGGAGGGTGTTTCATCCCTCGCAACACCTTTAACTGAATTGACCCAAGAGGGTGCTCCTTTAAGATTGTCCGATGAGTGTGATGTGAGCTTTCAGAAGCTTTATACCGCATTGATTACATACACCATGTATTGTCCTTCGCACGGTGTTGATGCAAGACGGTCACATGATTGCCTACCCGTTTAGGCAGCTGAAGGTTTATGAGAAGAATTATCATATGCATGATTTAGAGTTGGTAGCCACTGTTCATGCACATAAGATTTGGAAGCACTATCTATACGATGTTCTATGTGAGGTCTATACCAACCATCGGAGTCTCCAATAGTTGTTCAAGTAGAAAGACCTTAATTTGCGGCAATAAAGATGGTTAGAGTTGCTGAACGACTATGATATTACCATATTTTATCATCCGGGGAAGGGAAATATGCTGGTCGATGCATTGAGTAGGAAGGCTAAGAGCATGGTCAGTTTAGCATATTTACCTGTAGTAGAGAGGCCACTAGCCATGGATATTCAGGCTTTGGCCAATCAATTTGTGAGATTGGATATTTCAGAGCCTAGCCGAGTTCTTGCTTGTGTTGTGGCACAATTATCATTGTCAGAGTGTATCAAGGCTTGCCAGCTTGATGACCCTCACTTAAAGGTGTTGAGGGACACAGTGCAACAGGGTGGTTCTAAGGAGGTTAATATTGGTAATGATGGTGTTATACGGCTTCAAGTTTGGGTTTTTGTTACAGATGTTGATGGGTTGAGAGATTTGATCCTTGAGAAGGGTCACATCTCGTGCTATTCCATTCACCCAAATGTCACTAAGATGTACTGGGACTTGAAATAGCACTATTGGTGGTGGAGAGTATAGAAAGATATTGTTGCTCATGGCTCTCAGTGTTTGAATTGTCAATAGGTGAAGTATGAGCATAAAAAATCGAGAGGGTTGACTAAGAGATTAAAGATACCGGAGTGGAAGTGGGAGCACATTACTATGGAATTTGGGGTAGGCTTGCCACGGACCATGAAGAAATATGATGCAGTATGGGTTATTGTGGCCAAACTGTCCAAGTTTGCACACCTCATTCCGGTCATGACTACCTACTTTTCAGAGCAGCTGGGTCGAATTTATATTTGGAATATTATTAATATTTATGGTGTGACAGCGTCTATTATCTCCAATCGACAGATACATTTCACATCGCACTTCTGGAGAGTTGTGTAGTGTGAGATAGGCATACAAATCAAGTTGAGCATGACATTTCATCCCCAGAAGAACGGGAGGTCCAAGCTCACTATTCAGCTCTTCGAGGACATGCTACATGCATGTGTTATTGATTTCGGAGGTACATGTGATCAGTTGTACCGCTCGCAGAGTTCACTTACAACAACAGCTATCAGTCGAGCACCTAGATGGCTCCTTTTGAGGCCTTATATGGGAGGCAATGGCGTTCTCAGATTGGATAGTTTCAGCATGTGGAGGCTAGGTTGTTAGGCACTAATTAAGTTTGAGATGCTTTGGAGAAGGTGAAGATGATTCAAGATGGCTTCCACTAAATAGAGCTCGTAATGTAGCATTAATGGTGGGTGAGAGGGCTTTACTCAGAGTTTTACTCATGAAGGGTGTGATGAGGTTCGGAAAGAAGAGCAAGTTGAGCCCTCGTTGTATCAACCCTTTTGAGATCCTTGAGAGAGTAGAGAGTAGATGAGGTGGCCTACAGACTTGCAGTTCCACCCAGTTTATCAGCAGTTCACCCTGTGTTCTATGTTTCCATGCCCCGGAAGTAATATGGTGATCCATCATATTTATTAGATTTCAACTTAGTCTAATTGGACAAGGATTTGACTTATATTGAGGAGTCGGTGGCTATCCTGGATAGAGAGAAGTTTAGGTCAAAGAACATTGCTTGAGTGAAATTACAATGGAGAGGTAAACCGATCGAGGAGGTGACTTGGGCGATGGAGCATGACATGCAGAGTTGTTATCCTCAGCTTTATGGCACTTTAGGTATGTCTCTATGCATGTTTGAGGATGAATGTTTGTTTTAAGAGGGGGAGAATGTAACGGCCAGACCAGTCTTTTCGTGTAATTGAGCCTTGTTTCCCCTTTTATGTAATTCTTGTATTGTTGAACTCATTATCGAATCTATGTTTCAATTTTTTAAGTTTGGTCGGGTTCTAAGACGCGGGTGCGCGGTTGACCTTTTGAGTTGAATTTGTGTATCATTTTATAGATTGCAACTTTATTGTTCACAATAGCTTCCTATAGTTTGAATTTATGGTATGAAGTATTTTTGGCTAGATTTGAGCCGTTCAGAGTTGGATAATCGCGGCAAAGGCTTACTAGTGGGTTGAGTTACCATGTTTTGAGGTAAGTGTCTTGCCTAACTTTGTGTGGGGAAATTACCCCAAGGGATTGGTGTTGTTTTGTGTTAATTTTGATATGTGGAAGCCGTGTACGCAAGGTGACGAGTGTGTACATGGGCTAAATATGATAATTGACCGGTTTTTGCTATGAAGATTCCTTTCATGCCTTTAATTGAGTTTCCATAATATGTTATATTCATCATCTTGAGTTTATCTTCACATGCTTTACTTGTCATCATTTATACTTGTCTTAACTCTTACTTGCTAATTGTCTTTATATATTTAGTTGAAGTTATTGTCCTCTCTATTCCTTATTCAATATTTAAACAATGAGTCCCTTACTTGAAGTTGCTATTTCTTGGAATATCTTATTGTTGAATTTTGTATTGAGTTATAAAGGCCGTAATTTACATTGAAGTAAAGTTATAAATTGTAGAAATACCATTCTTGTGGAGTTATTCACTTTCGGTTGCTATTGTTGAGACTCATGTGCATAATGTGGTTTAGCCATGGGCTATTTATTGTGGAAACACTATTATTGTTGACTTCTTTGGAAATTTGTGATATTGGGGTCGAAACGCAAGTGGTGAGATAAGGTGGTCTTGATACGCTTGTTGCTAGTAGAGGAACTACTTGAATCCACGTGGTGTGATAAGGTGGGCTAAAACGCGGGAAGCTATTTCGAAAAGAATGATTTTCAAAACTAAATGCAAGGCTCCCACGGTGATATAAGTAATGATTGTGATTAGTTTTGTGATATGAGACTACGAGGCAGTACCTCGGTAGTGATTCTTGCTAATACCTTTCTATTATATTACTTGTGTTTTGGTTTCTTTGTTTCCTTGGCATATTATTCCTTATATACTTTCGTGATACCTTAATTGCCTTAGTTCAGTGTAGCTATTCTTGGTATATTTTCTTCATTGTTTCATTTCTGTTGTATATCATTATCACACTGTCATGTACCTGTTCAGTTTTCTTATTTATTCCAGTAGGGTGTTGACCTGACCTTGTCACTACTCTACCAAGGTTAGGCTTGGCACTTACTGGGTACCGTTGTGGGGTACTCATGCTATGCTTCTGCATATCTTTTTGTGCAGATCCAGGTAACCTTACTAGCCTAGGCACCAGTGAGTAGAGTTCAGATTTAGAGACTTCAAGGTATACCTGCCGGCATCCGCGGGCCTCGCAGTCACCCTCTTTCTAGTTCTATTTCATTTACCTTTTTATAGATAATGTTGTATAGGGATGTTCGGTATACTCTTGTAGAGCTTGGGACTTGGTATCACCAGATTTTGGAAGTTTTGTTCTGTTGAGTTGCAAAGTTCTTTTATGTTAGTTGTTGAGTTATTTGAAAGTTTTTATCATTTTCTCAGTTAACTTCTGCATGAATGTTAGGCTTACCTACTCTTATAGACTAGGTGCCATCACGACATCCTACAGAGGGAAATCCGGTCAGTGACAAGTTGGTATCAGAGCCCTAGGTACATAGGTTTTACGTGTCATAAGCAAGTTGAGTAGAATCTAACGGATCAGTACAGAGACTTTGTACTTATCTACAAGAGGCTATGGAACTGTTAGGAAACTTGACTTCTTTGATCCCTTATCGTGCGAATTTGTTGACTTTAGATTTATAAATCTATGACTTTCTATTCTCTCACAGATGTTGAGGACATGCACCGCTGGATCCGACGATCAGATACCCCCGCCCCCTGCTAGAGCCGCGAGAGACTGGGGCTGGGGCCGGGGTCAGGGAGAGGACAAGAGGGGCATATAGTGTAGCCTGAGCAGCTGCCCGAGCTACGACAGAGTAGCCACCGGTAACTCCAGTTGGGAGGTAGGCACTTGCGGTGCTTGTTGCTACCCCTGCACTTTAGGAGACTCTCTCCCAGTTCTTGAGCATATTTGGTAATCTAGCAACGGCAACATCTCAGGCTGGGGGAGGAGCGCAAACTCCCGCGGCCCGTACCCTAGAGCAGTGATTCCATGTTGAGCAGGTCCCAGAGGTTATACCAGTGCAACTGGTTATCTTAGTTCAGCCCGAGGTTAGGGCATCAACTTTTGAGGAGGAGCAACTCAGACTCGAGTGGTATAAGAAGAACCATCCTCCTTCTTTCAGTGGCCTAGCTACTAAGGATGCATAAGGTTTCTCGAAAAGTGCCACCATATTCTCCATAACATAGGTATAGTGGAGACGAGCGGGGTTTCTTTCACTACTTTACAGCTATCGGGACCAGCATACTAGTCGTGGCAGGCTTGGGAAGAGGGTAGCCCAACCAAGGCAACTTCACTCAGATAGGCTCCATTGTTAGAGATGTTATTGAGAGAGTTTGTTCCCCGGAGCCTTTGGAATGCATGGCGCGAGCAGTTTGAGTAAATGCGCCAGGGTCTATGATCGTATCAGAGTATGCTCTGAAGTTCAGTGAGTTGTCCAGATATGAACTTGCCTTGGTTTACACAATTAGAGATTGAGTCCTTCGATTTATCAAGGGGCTCAACTATGGTATTAGATTCAGCATGGCTCGATAGTTGGAGACTGATACTCCATACCAGCAGGTGGTAGAAATCACACAGAGATTGGAGGTTTTGCGGGGCCGGGAGACCGGACAGGGAGGCCAAGAGTTCTCGAGATTCTGGTGGACATAGTGGTGTTCGTGCCATAGGTGTAGCCCGTCGTGGTAGAGGTTGTGTGAGCCATCAAGTTTATTCAGCACTTCCAGCTTCCAGTGGTATTCTGGCTATTCTTTGGTCTCAGGTTGCCCATTATGCACCGACACTGTCTAGTGCACCTCCAGCACAAGGTGCATTCAGTGGTCAGTCTAGCCGACCAAGCACGAGCCAGTTTCAGCAGTCAAGTCCTCCGAGAGCTTGTTTTGAGTGTGGTGATATTCGTCATATGGTGAGGGACTTCCCCAGACTCAAGATGGGTGCACCTTCACATACTATTCAAGCTCCACTTATTCCACAAGGTCTCCAGACTTCTTAGGCCGTGGTTACCGCACCAATTGCCACTCCACCTGCTCAGCCAGCTAGGGGTGGAGGTCAGGTGGGTAGGGGTTGCCCTAGAGGGGGACGCTAGGTTAGATGTTATGCTTTCCCCAGTATGACGGAGGTGGTTGCATCAGACTCAGTTATCATAGGTATTGTTCTGGTTTGTCAGAGAGATTCATCAGTCTTATTTGATCCAGGCTCCACTTATTCGTATGTATCATCTTATATTGCTCTGTATTTTTGTATATCATGTGCTTCTTTGAGTTTTTCTATTTATGTGTCCATGCCTGTGGGAGATTCCATTATTGTTGATTGTGTGTATCAATCATTTTTAGTTGTTCTGGGCGGGTTTGAGACCAAAGTTGATCTATTGTTGCTCAGTATGGTAGACTTTGATGTTATTTTGGGCTTGGACTAGTTGTTTCCCTATCATGTTATTCTTTATTGTCATGCCAAGACGGTGACATTGGCTATGCCATGTTTATTGTGGTTGGAGTGGAGGGGTAGTTTGGATAATGCGCCTAATAGGGTGGTGTCTTTCCTTAAGGAACAACGGATAGTTGGGAAGGGGTGTGATGAATATATAGCCTTTGTCAGATATGTCAATGTTGATACTCCTACCATTGAATCGGTTTTGTTAGTGAGAGACTATCCAGATGTATTTCCGGCAAATACTTCGGGCATGCTGGTCGATGAGGATATCAATTTTGGCATAGACTTGTTGTCGGGCACTCAGCCCATTTCTATTCCACCATATCGTATGGCCTCAGCGGAGGTGAAGGAGTTAAAGGATAAGATGCAAGAGTTGCTTGATAAGGGTTTCATTCGGCCTAGTGTGTCACCTTGGGGTGCTCCGATCTTGTTTGTGAATAAGAAGGATGCTTCTATTTGCATGTGCATTTATTATCAGTAATTGAACAAGATTAGAGTAAAGAACAAGTATTTATTTCCATGCATTGATGACCTATTTGATTAGCTATAGGGTGCTAGGTTCTCAAAGATTGATTTGCGGTCAGGCTATCATCAGTTGAAGATTCAGTGTCTGGATATTTCAAAAGCTGCTTTCAGGACTCGGTATTGTCATTACGAGTTCCTTGTGATGTCATTTTGGCTGACCAACGCCCCAAAAATATTCATGCACTTGATGCATAGTGTATTCCAGCCCTATCTTGACACATTCATCATTATGTTTATTGACAACATCCTGGTGTACTCCCAGAGCCGGGAGGATCATGAGTAGCATTTCAGGATTGTGCTTCAGACCTTGAGAGAAAAGAAGGCCTATGCAAAATTTTCAAAGTGAGAATTTTGGCTTGATTCGGTGGCGTTTTATGGTCATGTGGTGTCGAGTGAGGGGATCAAGGTATATTCGAAGAAGATTGAAGTATTGTAGAGTTGGCCCAGACCCACTTCAGCCACTAAGATCCGGAGTTTTCCTAATTTGATAGGGTATTATCGTCGTTCCGTAGAGGGTTTCTCATCTATTGCTGCACCTATGACCTGATTGACCCGAAAAAGGTGCTCTGTTTAGATGGAACGAGGAGTGTTGGAGAGCTATCAAAAGCTCAAGACTACTTTGACAAGTGCCCCAGTGTTCGTATTGCCTATAGGTTAGGGGTCTTACACTGTATATTGTGATGCGTTATGTGTTTACCTCGACGCGGTGTTGCTTCAAGACGGTAGGGTGATTGCCTATGCGTTAAGACAACTGAAGGTGCATGAGAAGAATTATCATGTCCACGACTTGGAATTAGCATCTATTGTTCATGCCTTGAAGATTTGGCAGAACTATTTGTACGGTGTCCCTTGTGAGTCTATACCGATCACCAGAGTCTACAACATCTGTTCAAATAGAAGGATCTTAACTTGCAACAACGGAGGTTGTTAGAGTTGCCTAAGGACTATGATATCACCATTCTATATCATCCTGGGAAGGCCAATATGGTGGCTGATGTCTTGAGTCGAAAGAAGTAGAGCTTGGGTAGTTTAGCATATCTACCGGCAACGGAGAGGCCATTAGCATTGGAGGTTCAAGCGTTGGCCAACCAGTTTGTTAGGTTGGATGTTTCAGATCCGAGTCGAGTTCTGTCTTTCGTGGTTTCTTGGTCTTCCTTATATGATCGTATCATAGAGCGTAAGTATGAAGACCCCCATTTTCTTATCCTCAAGGACACGGTCAAACACGGCGATGCCAAGAAGGTTACTATTAGGGATGACGGTGTGCTAGGGATGTAGGGCCGGTTATGTGTGCCCAATGCTGATGGGTTGCATGAGTTGATTTTGCAGGAGTCTCATAGTTCACAGATCTCCATTCATCCGGGTTCCACTAAGATGTGTTAGGACTTAAGGAAGCACTATTAGTGGAGGAGGATGAAGAAAGATATAGTGGAGTGTGTGGCTTAGTGTCAAAATTGTTAGTAGGTGAAGTATGAGCATCAGCGTCCAGGTGGGTTGCTTCAGAGGCTTGAGATTCCCGAGTGGAAATAGAAGCGAGTTACCATGGATTTCGTTGTTGGGCTCCCACTGACTGAAAAGAAACTTGATGCAGTATGGGTGATTGTGGATAGGAACCAAGTCGGCTCATTTCATTCTAGTGGTGACTACTTATTCTTCGGAGCAGCTGGCTCAGATCTATATTCGTGAGATTGTCCGACTTCATGGCGTGCCGGTATCCATCATCTCTGACAAGGATACGACATTTACAACTTCTAGAAAGTCGTACAGTGTGAGTTGGGCACAGGGGTTGAATTGAGTACAACATTTTACCCTTAGACGGACGGACAGTTCGAGTGCACTATTCATAAATTGGAGGATATGCTTCGTGCCTATGTTATGGAGTTCAGGGGTTATTGCGATCAGTTCTTGCCACTTGAGGAGTTTGCCTACAACAATAGCTACCACTAGAGTATTCAGATGGCTCCGTATGAGGCCTTGTATGGGAGGCAGTGTCGATCTCTAGTGGTTTAATTTGAGCCAGGTGAGGCGAGGCAATTGGGTACAAACTTGGTTCAGGATGCTTTGGAAAAGGCTAAGTTGATTCAGGATCTGCTTTGTTTAGCCCAATATAGAGAGAAGCTTTTTGCGGATCGAAAGGTTCGTGATGTTGTATTCATGGTTGGAGAGAGGGTCCTGCTTCGGGTTTCTCCTATGAAGGGTGTTATGAGGTTTGGGAAGAAGGGCAAGATGAGCCCTCAGTTTATCGGACATTTTGAGATTCTTGAGAGGATTGGAGAAGTGGCCTACAAGCTTGAATTGCCACCTAGTCTAGCAACAATTCATCCAGTATTCCATGTTTCTATTCTCCAAAAGTATCATGGTGATCCATCCCATGTGTTGGATTTTGCTTAGTACAGTAAGACAAAGATTTGTCTTATGTGGAGGAGCCAGTGGCCATCTTGGACAGGCAAGTCCGAAAGTTGAGGTCGAAGAGCATTGCTTCATTGAAGGTTCAATGGAGGGGTCAACTAGTCAAGGAGGCGACTTGGGAGACTGAGCATGATATGCGTAGCAATTATCCTCATCTATTTCACCACGTCATGTATGTCTCTATAATAGTTCGAGGACGAGCGTTTGTTTTATTATGGTTATGTGACATGCCAGGAGTGTTTGGTTTTGATTCGGGTGAGTTTTGGAGTTAAATGGGACACCTACTCCTTGGGTTTGAAGTTTAAGTTGAGGGAGTTGACTGTAGTTTGACTTTTGTGTAAACGACTCCAGAATGGAGTTTTGATTATTTCAATAGTTCTGAATGGTGATTTTGGACTTAGGAGCCTGTTCGGATATTGATTTGGAGGTCTGTAGATCATTTCGGATGAATTGGCGAAAGTTAGAAAGTTGAAGGTTTGGAATGTTGAGAAGTTTGACTGGGAGGTGATTTTATTGATATCCAGGTCAGATTTAGATTCTGAAAATTGGAATAGGTCTGTCATGTCATTTATGACTTGTGTCCAAAATTTGAGGTCAATCGGAGTTGTTTTAGTATGAATCAGCATTAGTTTTGGAAGTCGAATGTTCATAGTTTCAATAGGCTTGAATTGGATTATGATTCGTAGAATCGATGTTGTTTGATGTGATTTTTGTCATATAATTAGTGATTTGAGTTGGAAAGTTTGGAGCAAAATTGTGAAATTTCTTAGACTAAATTTTGTGGATTTGAAAGGCGAGTTGAAGTCGGATTTGAGTAATTGTTGTATGGTTGTACTCGTTATCGAATGGGTGTTCAGATTTTGTAAGTTTGGTCAGGTTCCGAGACGCGAGCCGGGGGTTGACTTGAGTTGAATTGTTTTTCTCTTTAAAGATTGCAACTTTATTGTTCAGAATAACTTCCTATTGTTTGGATTTATGGTTTTAGTTGTTATGGCTAGATTCAAGCTGTTCGGAGTTGGATAATCGCGGGAAAGGCTTACTAGTGAATTGAGTTAGCGTGTTTTGAGGTAAGTGTCTTGCTAACTTTGTGTGGAAGAAACACCCCTTAGGATTGGTATTGGTTTGTGTTAATTGTGATATGTGGAAGCCGTGTAAGCAAGGTGACGAGTGTGTACACAGGCTAAATGTGGTAATTGACTCCGGTTTTAGCTATGTAGATTCATTTCATGCCTTTAATTGAGTTGCCATAATATGTTACATTCATCATCTTTAGTCTATCTTCACATGCTTTACTTGTCATCGTTAATAATTGTCTTAACTCTTACTTGCTAATTGTCATTACATGTTTAGTTGAAGTTATTTTCCTCTCTATTACTTTGCCTCAATGTGAATTACGGCCTTTATAAGTCAATACCAAGTTCAACAATAAGATATTCCAAGAAATAGGAGAACTTTTGGTTGCTATTGTTGAGACTCTTGTGCATATTGTGGTTGAGCCATGGGCTATTGATCATGGAAACACTATTATTGTTGACTTCTTTGGCAAGTTGTGATGTTGGGCACTTGATGTGCGATTTGTGATACGTTGTGATATTAATACGCATGCGGTGGTATAGGGATTGGGGTCGAAACGCATGCGGTGAGATAAGGTGGGCTTGATACGCTTGTTGCTAGTAGGGGAACTACTTGAAGCCACGCGGTGTGCTAAAATGCGGGAAGCAATTTCGAAAAACAATGATTTTCAAAACTAAATGCATGGCTCCCGCGGTGATAAAAGGAAATTTATGATTTGTATTGTGATATGAGACTATGAGGCATTACCTCGGTAGTGATGCTTGATAATACATTTCTATTACATCACTTGTGTTTTGGTTGCTTTGTTTCCTTGGCATATTATTCCTTGTTCACTTTCGTGATGCCTTAATTTCCTTAGTTCAGTGTAGCTATTCTTGGTATATTTTCTCCATTGTTTCATTTCCATTGTTTAGCATTATCACATTGTCATATACCTGTTCAAGTTTCTTATTTATTCCAGTAGGGTATTGACCTGACCCCGTCACTACTCTATTGAGGTTAGGCTTGGCACTTACTAGGTACCGTTGTGGTGTACTCATGCTACGCTTCTGCACATCCTTTTGTGCAGATCCGGGTACCTCTTACCCGCCTAGGCACCAGCGAGTCGAGCTCGGATTTGGAGACTTCAAGGTATTCCTCCCGGCGTACGCAGGCCTCGGTGTCACCCTCTATCTAGTTCTCTTTAATTTTCCCTTTCTATAGATATTTTTGTATAAGGATGTTCAGTATACTCTTGTAGAGCTTGTGACTTCGTATCACTAGATTTTGGGAGTTTTGTTATATTGAGTTGCAGAGTTCTTTTAGGCTAGTTGTTGAATTATATTAAAGTTTTTATCATTTTTTCAGTTAAATTTTGCATGTATGTTAGGCTTATCTAGTTTTAGAGACTAGGTGGCATCACGATATCATGCAGAGGGAAATTGGGGTCGTGACAATCTCGAAGGAGAAAACCAGAAATAAAATATCTGACATGCCAAAACATGATGAAATGGTTTGAAACCCATCCGAAACACACCCCAAGCCTTTGGGACCCCGTCCAATTACTATAAACAATCCAAAAACATAGCATGAACCTACTCGAGGCCTCAAATCACATAAAACAACATCAAAACCATAAATCGCACCCTAGTTCATGCCTAATGAACTTCCAACTTCCAAAACTCATGGCGAAACACATCAAATCAACCCGAAATGACCCCAATGTTTGCATGCAAGTCCCAAATAACACAACAAACCCATTCCAACTCCCAGAACTAAAATCTGAGCACGATAACAACAAAGTCAACTCTTGGTCAAACATTTTATCCTTCCAAACTTTCCACTTTCCAACGTTCGCCAAAAAACACCAAATCAACCTACGGATCTCCAAATCCAAATCCGGACAAACGCCTATGTCCAAAATCATCATACAAAACTATTGGAATCATCAAAACACCATTTCGGGGGTCTTCTGCACAAAACAAACTCGAGTCAACTCTTTCAACTTAAGCTTCCATCTTTGGGACTAAGTGTCCCAATTTACTCCAAGACCTTCCCGAAACCCCGTTGTGTAACATAACCACAAATGAACATAAAAGAGGCCATAAATAGGGGAATGATATTATAATACACAAAATAACTAACCGAGTCATTATTATATATATATATATGTATGTGTGTGCGTATGTGTGTCAGGTTGCACGATACAACAATATTATTATTATATAAGTGGATCTGGTTGTGCGCTGCTACAAAGAAGTTATGTTATGGTTATTCTTGGCTGTTGGTTTCCGTTACCGTATTGTGCTGTGAAACTGAGTAGTGACAATATTATGGGGCCCTCTATTATATATTTCTTATTTTGGGAATCATGTTCTTTAGATGTTTCCCTCTTTCGTTATTGTGTTTCTGCTCATATCTGTACATATTCGTAGCGAGTATCTTGGCATAGCCTGGTCACCACTTCGCCGAGGTTAGGCTCAGTATTTATAGAGTACATGGGGTGAATTGTACTTATACTATACTTCTGCACTTCGTGTGTAGATCCTAGAGTTGGTCCCAGCGGCACGTGGCAGAGATTACTCGGACTCGTTTTATCAGGAGACTTATGGTAGAGCTGCAGAGCGTTCATAGACCATGAATGTCACACCCCATGTTTCCGTATGTAGAAGTACGCCATAAGTAAATTGAGATAAGCTCGGAAATGAGATGTTACATTCCGCATTTTCGCACATTAAAGTTTCATTGTAAGTTAATCGATGTAAGTTTAGGAATAAGATTATTTTGATATTGTAAGCATTATGCTATTTTAAACAAGTGATAAGTAAATTCGTGAAGGTGAGAGGGTAAGAAAATCAAAGAAAATGAATTTCCGTCGAAGTTTGGCATTTTGGGGTAAAATACGGCCCGAGCTAAAATACCCCGTATTTATGGACTAGTGTCATACAAGGTACCATATGACCATGTTAGTAAGGTGTATAAGGTGTGTTAAAAGTGAGTAGTATTTTGAGTAATTTGAGATAATTCTTGATTATGTGGATAATCGGGTAATTATTTATTTTGGTGGGGGCTTAACAATTAATTAAGATGTTAATTGGTTGGGAATGGATGAGCTAATACGTGGCAGCCCAAAGAGGCTATGATAGTGAGTCTTAACTCATAAAGAAAGGTGGCATAATTAAGATGAATATGTGGCTTAGTGATACAAAGAGTGGGGCCCACTCCCTTTAATAAAGACTTCAACATAATTCATTAAAATACATATGATACATTTGCACTTTGAAGATATTTGCAATTCTGTATGGATTGAAAGGCAAACGGATGAAGCTTTAATACGTATTTGCAATTCTAAGAGATTTCCAACTAAGTTATATTGTGTAATCGCAATGGGATTTTGTGATTCTAAGAGAGCACGGTACAATCTTTCTCAAGAATATCATACGGATTTTTCCTGCTTCGATCTGCCATTGCGTGATTTCACGAAAGACGTGTTAGAGGGATTGTCAAGAGAATCGGCTTAGGTATGTTAAGGCTATCCCTTCTTTCTTTTTGGCATGATCTATACGACACGAACGAAACGAGCAAATGCACAACTTCCATAAATGACTCTATTCATAGAAATACTAGGGGTGTCTATATTCTTGATTCCCCATGTGAATTATTATTATATTTTGATGTTCATGGGTCTCAGAAAAATACGTATTTGATAAAGTTTATCCGACATGCATATTATTTTTATGACATTTCGAGAAATCTTATCAACGCACTTCTTATGCATTTCATGCATTTATACATGTAAATTGACCCATGACCAGATGGCGTTATATATGCGTATATTATATGTATATGGGATATGAAAAAAGGTTACGGCGTTAAATACGCATAACCACCTGATCAGCTGGTATATGTTGATGATTTTGCCCACAGTGGCCAAGATGATATGATGGGATGCCCTCAGAGGCTTCATGTTGTTATGAACGCATATACCTAAACATTGTATGATATTTATACGCATATACATGACATTGTAAATATTAATGATTCACAGAGTTATTCAGACGTACATATCAAGTCTTTTACTCCATGTTTTTCTCATGTCTATTGTTTTCTGATTTTCCTTCCTTACATACTCGGTACATTATTTGTACTGACGTCCCTTTTGCCTTAGGATGCTGCGTTTCATGCTCATAGGTCCCGATAGATAGGTCGAGATTCCTCTAAGTAGGCTATCAGCTCAGCGGAAGATGTTGGTACGCTCCATTTTCTCCGGAGTTGCTATTAGTCAGTATGATTAGCACATGTATTGATTGGTATGGCGGGGCTTTGTCCCGACCTTTATTACATTTATGTATCCTTAGAGGCTTGTAGACATATGTCGTGTACATGAAAGATTGTATGGACTTATCGGCCTATGTTTAGTGTAATTTTTGTCTTATAGGCCCTATGTCACATGTATAAGTTTTTATGTCAGATTGGATCGTCTTATATTGAGTATTCCCTTATGTTTATTCTGGTTAGCCCATTACGGACCGTTTATCCCATTTGCCAATGACAGTATGATAAGAATTATATGTAATATTGGTACTCGGTTGAGTAAGGCACAAGGTGCCCGTCGCGGCCTATCGGATTGGGTTGTGACGAAAGTGGTATCAGAGCAGTTCTGTCCTAGGGAGTCTACAAGCCGTGTCTAGCAGAGTCTTGTTTATGGGTGTGTTGTGCACCACACTTATAAGCAGGAGGCTACAGGGCATTTAGGACTGTCACTCTTTCTTCTTACTCTAGATCGTATGGTAGAGCTCAATCATAAGAACTCAATTTCCTAAACTCTATCTTATTCATAATACGACGATGCCTATATCCAGAAAGACGGTTGATAAGAGATATAGCTGTGGAAGAGTTGAGTCAGAGGAACCCGATTTTGCATGATTCTTATGATGAGTAAATGTGAGGTCTTCAGCAAATCATGCGTGTACTAAAATGTAAGGTTTGGTATAAGGAGTTTTAAGGAAATAATATTTATCCACTCTTACGGTAAAAAGGAATAAGAGAATCGGAAGGTAGACACAAGCTTCAGCAAGTAAAAGAAGCAAGGTGAAGAAGGGTACGAGGTACCCAGTTAATGAAGATTAATAGTATTTAAAATCCAGGTCGAGAAATACAAATTTTCTGAGTTTCCTTCAACAGTAACAGAGGTATGTACAACCAACCACACCTATCTCAGTTATGCCCTATTGGGGGCTAACAGGTGTAGTTTAACAAAAGGACGGGATATCAGGATCCAACTGGGGTTAAAGTAACCCAAAATGTTGGATGGCTTGTTAGCGTTAGCTGATATTCCGAAGGATATTGCAAATATGCTAATAGATCTCCTTGAGAGACACCCAGATGGTGCACTCTAAAAGAGTACAGCTAGATATGAGTACTGCAAAGACAGGCACTAGAAGCCTTGACGGGATACATATTACCTTAGTATGGCTCCCGTCCCTAGTAGAGAGAGAATGTTAGGCAACTTGAAGAGCAGTGGATGGACCAAGGGGAGCTAAAAATAAAAGAATGTCTTGTTGAAGTTTTTAGAATAAAGTGATAGACATAAATGTTAGCAGGGAAATAATCAGAGGGTTAATGGACCATTATGAGTAAGATGTGATACATGGATGACAACAGTAGATCAAAAGAATGACAGTATTAAAGAGTCTATAGTCAATTGAAGGAAAAGACGAGAGGTGACAGGCCTTGAGACAACAAAAGAGTATAGGCCATAAAGTCACATCCTCATTTCAAGAAATAAGTTCGTGACTCCAACGCGATTACCGGAAGGAAAAGTTAGACCCAAGAACAATAGAAATCTGTATGGGCTGATGAACAAGATAAATTAACACATGCATTAGGGACTGAGTGATTGGATAATAGTCAGCATCATGAGAATTTTAGATTTCGTTCCGGCGATAATAGAGTGGACAACAGAAGAAGATTCATGAGAAATTCAGAGAATTGTCATCCAGGAAGATGCTTCCCTAAAGCAAGCAATGTGAGCAAAGTTAAGATTAAGGGACTGTATGTTCCAGTTATACTAAGTGTCACCCTCACGAATAAGGAATTTTGTTATCCGTGGTACAGAAGGATTGCCGCAAGACGAGTAAGGGTCATCGATGATGTGAAAAGACTCCAGTGATGAAAGAGGTAAAACATATATAGGTAGATCCTCGTGGCTCCAACTCTTAGTACTCCCCTAAAGGGGGGAATATGGAATGATGTGGCATTAACTCAGAATTAAGTGGTTCTAATAACTATGGAATAATAAAGGAAGAATGCGATAAAAATGAGAAAGGGATAAGATTGCACTTATTCAAATCCTACAGATATGCTACGATTCTAGAACACTATGCAAACACGACGTCAAGGAAAGGAAGTAAGGATTACTACCTGAGATGTTATTGATAAATAAGTAGCCAGTGTAAGAGGTAAGTTAAGACAAAGGAAATAACCCAAGAAAGATTATGCGGAATATTGATATAAGAATGGGCTAACGAGTAGTTAGTAGTTGATTGAGAAAGAGCTTAGTTATGGCTAGACAAGCGGATACAGACAAGTCAGTAGGTCGTGCAAGATAAAAATAGTAAAACCCAATATAGTGGATTCAGCCTCACAGTTATGACATTTTAATTCTTAAGAAATATTCAGATATGAGTCGGGGTAGGTAAAGGTACCACATGAGTGTTACAAAAATAAAAGAGAGTGCCACTGGGAAGATAGTAAAAAAATATCAAGTTCAGAAGCAACCCTACAATACAAGGGCGTGGAGGTAAGTAACCATGGATAATTATAGGCAAGGAAGAACATCAAAAATTTTGCCGAGTATATGATATAGTAAGCTCGCAGCTTTACAAGAGTCAGAGGGTCCTCCCTAAGTATGGCAACGAAAGACTAGCTGAGAAAATAAGGAAGAAGGCTTCAACCTAAGCATAGTAACTTGAAGAAGAAATAGTCTTGTAATAGCAGTCTCACTACAACATTGTATGCACTCCATAAGAAAGTGGCACCTATCGCAACTAATGAGCGGGAAATGAAACCAAACGTAATATTCGAGACCATGTAGTTGCACAAGAATTCTGGCATGCGTGGGAACTAAGATAAGCTAAGTATACACGCAACAGAGGGGCAGAAAGACCAGGAAAAGTAATAGCTTATGTTTAAAGGAAGCTTAGAAGGAACAAAAAGGATTATGCACTTAAGACTTCGGAGTGATATCCATGCAGCATATATGTTGACATTCATACGGCCGTAGAAGACTCCGATATAAGTTAAAAGAAAGAAACAAAGGATTGAATTGTCATAAGATTGTATCATGGATATTCCATAGCGCCCATGAAAGGCTAAAGTAATAACTAATACCAGGAGCCGTAAATCGGAAGATAGCTTAATCCTACATAAAGGTTGATCAGAAGGAAGAGGAAACTAAAGAGTTACATCAACCAAGTAAATTAGGAGTCTGATTATTGGACCTAGAAAATTATAGAAATCGAGATTGAAAACATTGCAGAATCACCCTTAATATCAGAGGTACAAGAGAGATAGTACAACAACCGTATTCCATAACGGCTCTACGAGAAAGCCAGTTAGAAGAGTACCAGCCTCATAAGAAGTCAGTATGAAGCTCCCACCAGATTGTGTATGCACCAAAGGTGCAAGTATTATAATAGAGTTTCAAGTTGGGAATGTGAATCATACCTATGTGGAAGGGCGGTTATGAAAGAGATAGAAGATGTGATGTGAGAGTTTAAGGCAAGTAAGGTAAAGGTGAACAACGTACGAGATACTCAAATGCAAAAGGTTGTGAATAGTCCATCTTTGGATAGAAGACTAGAAGCACTGAGAATTAGTATCCAGGAATGATAGCGGCGTTGTCAGTGGCATATCATCCAGCCTATGGTTTCTAGGTATCGAGAGGACTAGTTAAGAGAGTAAAAAAGAATTAGAGACGATGAGATGTCTCGCTTGACGTTCCAGAATAACACAAGAAAATCTATGGTACAAGCAAGTTGAAGGAAGGTTGCGAGTAGTATAAATAGATATGTGTAAGTCCCAAGCTAAAGAATGGTAAAGCAACAGGGTTTTAAGAAGACATGAGTAAGGATAAGAAAAGATGAGTGAGAAGGTGACGAGAATGGATAAGTTCTCGGGATTAAGCCCATGAAAACAAGAGAGCTGATGGGTTCTTTAAGTCATAGAAAGCTCAGTATAACCTAAATGAACTCAAAGGAGTCAAGACTAATAGCATCTAGAAGAGATGGAATCCTGCCCTGGTAGTAGAATGGGGGTGTAATTCTAACAGATAAAGGATGACGTTTGTGCCTTCGTGAATTGTATAAGATTAAAATACCCACATAAGGTGAATCACATTGGGATGCTATGAAATATGGTTATGAAAGCATGGTATCGACCCAGGTGGATCAGCCTAATCATTTCAAATGTTCCCCGATGAGACGTGAGCCCTAGCGGCAGTATTACATAGAAGGTCAAGTTATCAGTGGTAGATTATAGATCAATATTCAGGTGAATCAACATTGGATGGATAAAAGTTATAAAGTATGAGATAAGATTAGGTCGTCGTCCTTAAGATGAAAAGTAGCGAGGAAGCATTACATGGCTTAGATTTATTCATATGGGATACGCAACGAAAGTAACCTGGAGTTTGGTAGCAGATCTTAGTAACGATAAATCGAGGTAAGAGTTATGGTATAGTATGACCTGCCTAGATGCAGTAAAGTCATACAGATGAATTACCAGGTCTATGAAATAAGATATAACAATATTCATAAGTTCGACAAAGTACCAAGCGAATAACTTTAGTATACCTATAGATGCCCAGAGGGACATCTTGTCAAGCTCTATATATGTTTAGAGAGTGAGGCCTAGAGATGGGCTAAAAGTTAGAGGAAAAAGGGGAGAAGAGTCGCATAGGTGCACTTACAAGGTCAGAGTCGTACAGGCTGCATAATAGAAGGTAGCAACAGTTATGAGATTAGACGGATTCCGACCATATGTCACGGTATGAGAAAGAGGCCTAAAGGGGGGAATGCCCTGGCCTTTGGAATTATTCACAAAACAGTTGCCTAGATGGCAAGGAGAGTACTAAAATTATTCGGAAGACGTAAGTCATGAAAATCATAAGTGCATCAGTCAACATTCAAGGACGAATGTTCCAAAGGGGGGAATGATGTTACGCCCCATGTTTCCATATGTGGAAGTACTCAGACTCGTTTTATCAGGAGACTTATTGTAGAGCTACAGAGCGTTCACAGACCATGAATGTTACACCCCATGTTTCCGTATGTAGAAGTGCGCCATAAGTAAATTGAGATAAGCTCGGAAATGAGATGTTACATTCTGCAGTTTCGTACGTTAAAGTTTCATTGTAAGTTAATCGACGTAAGTTCAGGAATAAGATTATTTTGCGATTGTAAGCATTATGATATTTCAAACAGGTGATAAGTATATTAGTGAAGGTGAGAGGGTAAGAAAATCAAAGAAAATGAATTTCCGTCGAAGTTTGGCATATTGGGGTAAAATACGGCCCGAGCTAAAATACCCCATATTTATGGACTGGTGCCATACAAGGTACCACATGACCATGATAGTAAGGTGTATAAGGTGTGTTAAAAGTGAGTAGTATTTTAAGTAATTTGAGATAATTCTTGATTATGTGGATAATTGGGTAATTATTTATTTTGGTGGGGGCTTAACAATTAATTAAGATGTTAATTGGTTGGGAATGGATGAGCTAATATGTGGCAGCCCAAAGAGGCTATGATAGTGAGTCTTAACTCACAAAGAAAGGTGGCATAATTAAGATGAATATGTGGCTTAGTGATACAAAGAGTGGGGCCCACTCTCTTTAATAAAGACTTCAACATAATTCATTAAAATACATATGATACATTTGCACTTTGAAGATATTTGCAATATTGTATGGATTGAAAGGCAAACGGATGAAGCTTTAATACGTACTTGCAATTCTGAGAGATTTGCAACGAAGTTATACTGTGTAATCGCAACGGGATTTTGTGATTCTAAGAGAGCACGGTACAATATTTCTCAAGAATATCATACGAATTGTTCCCTACTTCGATCCATCGTTGTGTGATTTCACGAAAGACGTGTTAGAGGGATTGTCAAGAGAATCGGCTCAGGTATGTTAAGGCTATCCCTTATTTCATTTTGGCATGATCTATACGACACGGACGAAACGAGCAAATGCACAACTTCCATAAATGACTCAATTCATAGAAATACTAGGGGTGTCTATATTCTTGATTCCTCATGTGAATTATTATTATATCTTCTATTCATAGGTCTCAGAAAAATATGTATTTGATAAAGTTTATCCTTCAGGCATATTATTTTTATGACATTCCGATAAATCTTATTAACGCACTTCTTATGCATTTCATGCATTTATACATGTACATTGACACATGACCAGATGGCGTTATATATGCGTATATTATATGTATATGGGATATGGGAAAAGGGTTTGGCGTTATATACGCATCACCACCTGATCAGCTGGTATACATTGATGATTTTGCCCACAGTGGCCGAGATGATATGATGGGATGCCCTCAGAGGCTTGATGTTGTTATGAACGCATATACCTAAACATTGTATGATATATATATGCATATACATGACATTGTAAATATTAATGATTCACAGAGTTATTCAGACATACATGTCGAGTCTTTTACTCCATGTTTTTCTCATGTCTATTGTTTACTGATTTTCATTCCTTACATACTCAGTGCACTATTTGTGTTGACATCCCTTTTGCCTTGGGATGCTGTGTTTTATTTTTGCAGGTCCGATACACAGGTCGAGAGTCCTCCAAGTAGGCTATCAGCTCAGCGGAAGATGTTGGTGTGCTCTATTTGCTCCGTAGTTGCTATTGGTCAGTATGATTAACGCATATGTTGATTGGTAGGGGGGGCTCTGTCCCGACCTTTATGAAATTTATGTATCCTTAGAGGCTTGTAGACATATGTCGTGTACGTGAAAGATTGTACGGCCTTATCGGCCTATGTTCAGTGTAATTTTGATCTTATAGGCCCTATGTCACATGTATAAGTTTTTATGTCGGATTGGGTCGTCTTATATTGAGTATTCCCTTATGTTTATTCTGGTTAGCCCATGACGGGCCGTTTGGCCCCTTTGCCAATGACAGTATGATAAGAATGATATGTAATGTTGGTACTCGGTTGAGTAAGGCACTGGGTGCCCGTCGCGGCCCATCGGTTTGGGTCGTGATAATGAAGTCCCCTTCCTATTTATGTTACTATTCATTTTGTTTTAGACAATTGTATTTCATTTCAGACTCATGTATTGTAGAAGCTCATGTACTTGTGACACCAGTTTCTATGATTAGACTAGACAACGTTCGTTTCAAATTATTATATTACAAAGTATTTTATTCTTAGTTTCTTAATATTTTGCCTTTAAATTTTGAAATCGATTTAATGTTGTGCTAATCTTGGTTGGCCTAGTAAGAGTAGGTTAGGCACCATTACGATCTCGCAGTTGGAATTCTGGATCGTGAAATTTGTGAGGCTTTTGAAGATATAGTTTTATGTTCTAATTTAAAAAGACACCCTAAATTTTATATTCTTTTTTTGAAAAGAAAAAATGATTTATAATAAAGTAAACAATAGGGACATATTAGTTAGAAATTAGTTTTAACATTAGATACTACTATGAAGGATCATATCTTTTCAAGTAAATTTAACATTTTTGTGCAATATATTTATATGTAAAGTATTTAAATTATTTAAAAAGGTATTCTGGTAATTTAACTTGTGACTTAAGGGCTTCCCATTTATAATATAATATAGATAAGTTTTGTAAACTGAGAAGTTTTTAGACTGCTTCAATGTTCAAAATAAGAAGCTTGCTGACAATTTCAATATGTTCCACACAAAACTTTTAAGCAGGAAATATAGTGTTACTAAATCAAACAGAAGGACTTTTAGCAGCAAGTAAATAAATCGAACAATTCCTTTTTGCCCTTCAAAGAAATAAACTTAATCAGACAAAATTAAACTTTAGTTATTTTATATTTAGGACTTAAAATTAACTTATATTTTTAGTTTTAAATCTTTCCTTATTTGACCTATGTAAGAAGTCCTAAATATTTAGGAGTATGAATTCAATTAAGATTTTTTCTTGTATTAATTCTTTCCTGATGTGAACTAGATGATATAAATATAACATATATCTTCCATTTTATTTCTCCTAAACTAAACAAAATACCTCATGTTTACAAGAATTATGTATGTTTTACCTTAGTATTGATTAGTTCTACGAGTAGAGAAGTCGCTAAATTCAGAATTGGTTGAAGCAAACTTTTTTTTAACGATCAAGCCGTCATTTTGTGTATTAGAGTCTCGTTCCCCTATATTAGATTTCTTGTGCGTGTATTTATTGTTCTATGACTTGCGGGTTGCTTGTTTGGCTTCGAAAAGGTTCGGGAGTGATTTGGAATACTTAGTGCCATTTATGGAAGCTTAAGTTGTAAGAGTTGAACGAGGTTTGACTTTCATGTAAATGACCTTGGAATTGTATTTTGATGTTTTCAATAAGTTTGTATGGTGATTTTCGACTTAGGCGTATGTCCATATTTGGATTTGGAGGTTCCTAAGTTGATTTGGCTCTTTTTGGCGAAAGTTGGAAGTTTGAAGGTTTGGAAAGTTTATAGGTTTGACCGGAAGTTGACTTTCATGTTTACGAGTATGTTTCGAAAGTTGGAATAGGTTCTTTATGTCATTTTGAACTTGTTTGAAAATATTGAGGTCATTACGAGTAGGTTAGACGTGGTTCGACATGAGTTTTGGAAGTTGGAAGTTTGTGTCACGCCCCGAACTTGGGGGGCGAGACCGGCACCCGGTGCCTCACCTATCCTTACGTACCAACTTACGACTAAGGGATTCTGAACATATAATGTCATACTTTGTCCATGGGCCACATTGCAAGACAATTGCGAATGCTGACTAAACATCAATATAATGCTGGGCCGACAAGGCCGTCATAACTGCTACAGCTAGCAGACCAACAAAAAATACATAAAAGGCCTACAAGCCCAAAATACTGCACTAACTGACAGGATATGTCTACAAGCCTCTACTAAGGGATATACTGTGATCGGAACAGGGCCCCAACCTACTCATATAATATATACATATATACACAAGATGTATATAAAGCTCTAGACCCGGCAACTCCGAAGGGCATGGAGCTTACCGATCAAGCTGAACTCGGGCAACATCTAATGAGGAGGTCTACCCGTCTGTCTGTCTGAACCTGCATGCATGAAATGCAGGGCCCCCAGAAAAGGGACGTCAGTACGAAATAATATACCAAGTATGTACGACAATATACTGAAAGCTGAAATTGAACTGATAATATAATAACTGAAAGTAACTAGGAGTCAAAGATAATCTAAAAATATGCTCACCTGCTGATACTGATTCAACTCTCTCAATATAGTAAGTAAAATAGTTGTCCGACCTTATAAGGATCTGTATATATAACTGCTCTGTCGTAGTAGGCTCGCTCATAGGCGCTCGGCCATACTAGGCTCTGTATCTCGGCCATGCTAAGCTCGCTCATAGGCGCTCGGCCATAGTAGGCTTGGTATATAACTTACCATCTTATCAGAGGTTGCCCAATAGGGGCCTGCCCATTGATTATAGCTCGATGGTTGTAAAAATACTGTAATACTGTATATATATAGACCCTATGATTTGTTGACTGGAAGAAGACAATAATCAATTGAATATAAAGTCCCGATAAGGGAGAATACTGTAACTTATGTGACTAGGATAATGTATATAAATTCGGGAGTATGAACTTCTCTTTATGCCTCGTTATCAAACACATGCAGTTATGAGATCATGCCAAAATGAAGGAATGGCTTAGCCTTAACATACCTTATCTGATTCTCTTGACAATCCCTCCAACACACATTGATTGCGACAAAACATGTGGCGGCGGATCAAAGTAGGATAAAATCCGTATGATATTCTTGAGAAAGATTGAACCGTACTCCCTTAGAATCACAAAATCCCGTTGCTATAACATTATGTAGTCTTGTATGATTTCGTATGAAAATTTCTTGGCAGATCCGTTACATTTGTAGATGAGATTAAGCATCTCAATTTTGTGCTTTAAAGAGGCTTTTATATTAGTGGGTGTGGGCCCCACTTCATGTGGCGTAGTTGGCCAAAGACACCTCCACATTCTTGCCACCTTTTATGTGATTTTAAGTGTCACTTAGTTGATCTTAGGTGGATGCCACGTTGGGGGTTAACCTTTATCTAATAATTATCCACTTAATTCCTTAATTAATATATTAATCCCCCATTGACCAATAATTACCCAATTATCCATATAATTATGAAATATATCAAATTACTTAAAATACTACTCACTTTTAAGACACTTTGTACACCTTACTATTATGGTCATGTGGTACCTTGTGTGACACTAGTCCATAAATACCGGGTATTTTAGCTCGGGCCGTATTTTATCCCAAAATGTCAAACTTTGACGAAATTCCTTCTCTTCGATTTGCTTACCTCTCACCTTCACAAATTTACTGATCACTTGTTTGAAATAGCATAATGATTATAATCTCAAAATAATCTCATTCCCAAACTTTACGTCAATTAACTTATGACGAAACTTTAACATACGAAAATGCGGGATGTAACATCATTCCCCCTTTTGGAACATTCGTCCTCGAATGTTGACTGATGCACTTATCATTTTCAAAACCTATGTCTTCCTAATACTTTAGTACTCTCCTTGCCATCTAGGAAACTATTTTGTGAATAAATCCAAAGACCAGGGCATTCCCCCCTTTAGGCCTCTTTCTTACACCATGACTTGTGGTCGGAATCCTTCCAATATCGTAACTATTGCTACCTTCTATCATGCAGCCTATATGACTCTGACCTTGTAAGTGTGCCTATGTGACTCTTCTCTCCTTTTTGCATTCAGCTTTTAGCCAATCTCTAGGCTTCACTTTGTAAACATATACAAAGCTTGATAAGATGTCCCTCTGGGAATCTATGAGTATACTGAAGTTCTTCGCTCGGTACTTTGTTGAACTTACGAATATCGTTATACCTTATTTCATAGGTCCGTTTATCCATCCGTATGAAATTACTGTCATAACTCTTACTTTGATTTATCGTTACTGAGGTCTACTACCAAACTCTAGGTTACTCTCGTGCTTTTCCTATATGTATAAATCTAAGTCCTTTAATACTTCCTCATTACTGTTCATCTTAAGAATGATGGCCTAAACTCATCTCATACTTTGTGACTTTCGTCCATCTATTGTTGATTCATCTCAATTATCACGCCCCAAAATAGAAGAGAGCGACCGATGCTCAACCGAGTGAACCCGACCGAGCAAGCTTGTTAGACTCCTTCTACCCAGACTCATTCATGAATAAAGAAAATATATGTTTTCCTTAATTAAACAATAAAGTGGTCATGTTTGCAATTACCAATTTCTTACCATAAGTTTTACCATTTTTAAAGTCTCAAATGGACAAGAAATACAACTACAACATAGCATAGTTTGTCTTTCCCAGCACCAATACACAACCCACACTATGTCTACGGAGCCTCTATAGATAAAGAAGAGTACAATGATAATGCCAGCAACAAGGCCGTGGCTATACCTTAAACATAATACACAAAGTACAAAAGATTCATGACCCTTGAATGAAGTGGGGCTCACCAAGTCAGCTGGGAAGAAGGTGCACTGCTATCACTGACCAATATCTCGTGCCGTAGAACCACCTGCATCTATTGAAAGATGCAGCACCCCCGGCAAAAGGGACGTTAGTACTGTCGAATAGCACTAGTATGTATGAGTAAACACCCTCTCAATAGAATAACAAATAATACAAACAAGATTATCATAATATCAATGAAAGCCTTAATCAACATCAAACCTCAATTTAGGATCAAGACAGTGTTCAAATTAATTTCCATATCTCACATTGGGAGATTTTTAGTATCGATATACCATTGTCCACAATACCAGTACCACCGTATTCTGAGTACGGAGTCTGATCACGACCCGATCGGCTAGGCTATCTCATTAGAGACATCAACCACAATTACTCTCCATCTCAATACCACCGCCTTTAACACGGAGTCTGATCACGACCCCATCGGCTAGGCTATCCATTAGGGACATCGACCACAATCACAATTTCAGTTACAATTTCCAGCACAATCACCACCATGTGTGCGGCATGGTGTCCGATCACGACCCAATCGGCTAGGCTGTCTTATTTGAGACATCAACCTTTTTATATCAATCATC
>AWOL01S0005474.1:0-10556 GCA_000715115.1 Nicotiana otophora | reverse complement strand
AAGGCGTCCTAGAGGTAGAGACCCAGCCGTTGATATATTTTATGGTATGGCGGAGGTCGCTACATCAGTTGGTGTCGTTACATATACGACCTTGATATAATATAAAGGAATAATTTCCTTAACTTGATTCGGTTCTCAGTATCGAAACGAGTCCTTCTATGGTGCTCCACTTATGAGTGAGCTTCGTAATTCTATAATCTACTTATGTGTTTGCTCCTGTTGGGAGATTCTATGGAGATAACTACGCCTATCATTCCATGTTGGTCACTAATAAGAGTTGTGAGGATAAAGATGGCATTATGTTACTCATTTCGGTAAGTTTTGATGTAAATTCTGAATAATTAATTGCAAATTGTGAATTATATGCCCTACCGGTGTGGGGTTCATTATGTGTTGTGATTTTGTTTAACGGAAATTATTTAGAAGGAGCAAATGAAAATTTTCGATTGGCACGATGTGCATATTACTTGTGATTCAGAACTGAGGACGAGATCCTCGCATTTTAAAATAAACTGATATGTTTAAACCGGGCTACGAGCTGCGGTAGAAGTTATATAAGGACGAGATCCTTATGAGAAAAATTCTTGTGTTTAATTTCTTCCTTGTGGAATTAAATTTGTACTATAGTACTAATAGGGAGTTATGCCTGTTAGGCTTATTTGAAAATTTTTATATGAAATTCTCTGTGCATAGTTGTCAAATTTGTGTTGTAATTATTAATTTTTAACCTACGAGGTAGGTAGCCGCCTAGGTGGCGTTAAATGTGAATCGTTAATTCGGGTAAATAATTATGAGGTCTTCCTGCCTCATATCTCGTTATCAGTATTGTGAAGGTTTAAAACGAGATTCTTGTTAACATGAAGTTAATTGACAATTTTGTAATTGATTATGAACAACTATTACGATTAGATTGACCCAGAAGGGTGCTTCGTTCAAGTGGACCGAGGAATGTGAGGAGAGCTTCCAAAAGCTCAAGACAGCTTTGACTACAGCCCCAGTATTGGTATTACCTACAGGTACAAGATCTAATATTGTGTATTATGACACGTCGCGTATTGGTCTCGGCACAGTGTTGATGCAAGACAGTAGGGTGATTGCCTACGCGTCCAGACAGTTAAAGGTGCATGAGAAGAATTATCCTGTACATGACCTGGAGTTAGCAGCTATTGTTCATGCCTTAAAAATTTGGCGGCATTATTTGTATGGTGTCCATTGTGAGATCTACACCGATCACCGGAGTCTACAGCATCTGTTTAAACAGAAGGATCTTAACTTGAGGCAGCGGAGGTGGTTGGAGTTTCTTAAGGATTATGATATCACCATTCTCTATCATCCTGGGAAGGCCAATGTGGTGGCTGATGCCTTGAGTCGTAAGGCGGAGAGTTTGGGCAGCTTAGCATATTTTACCGGTAGCAGAGAGGCCTTTGGCCTTGGATGTTCAGGCCTTGGCCAACCAGTTTGTTAGATTGGATATTTCTGAGTCGAGTCGAGTTTTAGCTTGCGTGGTTTCTCAATCTTCTCTTTATGATCGTATCAAGGAACGCCAATATGATGAACCCCATATGTTTGTCCTTAAGGATACAGTTCAGCACGATGATGCCAAGGAAGTTACTATTAGAGATGACAATGTATTACGGATGCAAGGCACGCTATGTGTGCCTAATGTGGATGGCTTGCGTAAGTTCCAGGAGGTTCACAGTTCACGGTACTCCATTCATCCGGGTGCTGCAAAGATGTATCAGGACTTGAGACAACACTATTGGTGGAGGCGGATGAACAAAGACATAGTGGAGTATGTATCTCGGTGTCTAAATTATCAACAGGTAAAATATGAGCATCAGCGACCGGGTAGATTACTTCAGAAGTTAGAGATTCCAAAATGGAAATGGGAGCGGATCACTATAGATTTCGTTGTTGGGCTCCCACGAACTCAGCAGAAGTTTGATGCAGTTTGGGTGATTGTGGATAGGCTGACCAAATCAGCTCATTTCATTCCTGTGAGTACTACTTACTCTTCAAAGTAGCTGGCTCAGATATATATTCGCGAGATTGTCAGACTTCACGGTGTACCAGTATCTATCATCTCTGACCGGGGTACACAGTTTACCTCACGGTTTTGGAGGGCAGTACAGTGTGAGTTAGGTACTCGGGTAGAGTTGAGTATAACATTTCACCCTCAGACGGACGGGCAGTCCGAACGCACTATTCAGATAATAGAGGATATGCTCCGTGCATGTGTGATAGATTTTGGGGGTGCTTGGGATCAGTTCTTACCACTTGCGGAGTTTGCTTACAACAACAGTTACCAGTCAAGCATTCAGATGGCTCCGTACGAGGCCTTGTATGGTAGGCGGTGCCGGTCTCTAGTGGGTTGGTTCGAACCAGGCGAGGCTAGACTTTTGGGTACAGACTTGGTTCATGATGCCTTGAAAAAGGTTAAGTTGATTCAGGATCGACTTCGTACCGCCCAATTTAGACAGAAGAGTTATGCGTATCGGAAGGTTCGTGATGTTGCATTCATGGTTGGTGAGCGGGTATTGCTCCGGGTTTCGCCTATGAATGGTGTGATGAGGTTCAGGAAGAAGGGCAAGTTGAGCCCTAGGTATATTGGGCCTTTTGAGATTCTTGAGAGAGTTGGAGAGGTGGCTTACAGACTTGCACTACCACCTAGTCTTTCTTCAGTTCATCCGATATTCCATGTTTCTATGCTTTGGAAATATCACGGCGATCCGTGTCATGTGTTAGACTTCAGTTCGGTTCAGTTGGACAAGGATCTATCTTATGTTGAGGAACCAGTGGCTATTTTAGATAGGCAGGTTCGAAAGCTGAGGTCAAAGAACATTGCTTCCGTAAAGGTTCAGTGGAGGGGTCATCCGGTCGAGGAGGCGACTTGGGAGGCCGAGCATGATATACGCAGCTGTTATCCATACTTATTCACCAGCTCAGGTACTTTTTCTAACTCCGTTCGAGGACGAACGTTTGTTTTAGAGGTGGAGAATGTGATGACCCAAAATGTCATCTTTAAATTTAATAATTAATTATGTGATCTAAGCACTATTTACCATTACTCAACTTGCGTGTGAAGTCCGTACAAAAGTTTCCGGAAAGTTTTCAGGTGAAAAATGGATGAAAATGTGGATTAGATGTTTAAAACACAACTGAGTTGACTTTGGTCAACATTTTGAGTAAACGGACTCGGATCAGTATTTTGACAGTTCTGGTAGGTCAGTATCATGAATTGGGACTTGGGCGTATGCCCGGAATCAAATTCTGAGGTCCCTAGCCCGAGATATGAAATTTTGATAAAAATTTTAATATTTAAGTTCACATAGTGACCGGATGTCGAATTATGTGCAAATGACCTCGTAATAGAATTTTGATGATTTCAACAGCTCCGTATGGTGATTTTGGACTTAGGAGCATGATCGAAATTTTATTTGGAAGTCCGTAGTGGAATTAGGCTTGAAATGCCAAAAGTTGAATTTTTGGGAAGTTTGACCGAGGGGCTGACTTTTTGATATCGGGGTCGAAATCGGATTCTGAAAATTTTCATAGATCCATTATGTCATTTATGACTTGCGTGCAAAATTTGAGGTCAATTGGACTGGATTTGATAGGTTCCGGTGTTGTTTGTAGAAATTGAAAGTTTCAAAGTTCGTTAGGCTTGAACCTATGTGTGATTCGTGATTTTAGCATTGTTTGTTGTTATTTGAGGTTTCAAATAAGTTCGTATGATGTTTTAGGACTTGTTGGTGTATTGGATTGAGGTCCCGAGGGCCTCAGGTGAGTTTCAGATGGTTAACGGATCAAAAATGGGACTTAAACAGCTGCTGCAAATTCTCTTTTGTTGTGCAATCGAGCCCCCATAAATCGAGTCGAGGATCGAAAGCAGGCTCGAGATCCATGCTCGAAGGCAAGCTTGGAGGCCGGTGATCGAAGGCCACTAATCGAAGGCCTAGGATCGAGGGCTATGACCAAGGCCAGTGATTGAAGGCCATAAAGATCGAAGCTATGATCGATAGCCAGGATTGATGGCTGTGATCGAGCCCCAGGGTCGAGGGCCATGATCGAAGCTATGATCGAGGACCATGATCGGACTTCTATGATCGAGGTCCAGGATCGGACCCCATGATCGAGGTCACCCTGGACTGATCTGTAAGATATAAAATCACGGGGGCTTCGTCCCATTCGCCATTTTTAAGAACTTGGAGCTTGAGCAGAGGCGATTTTTAATATATCTTCAAGGAAAAATATCGGGGTAACTGTTCTTAACTCAATCTTGGTTAGATTACCCGAATCCATCATTGTTTGTAATATTTAATTGGTGATTTAAGTTGGAAAAAATTTGAAAACCCTCTTGGATAGATTTGAGGATTTGAGGGTCGAATCGTTATCGGAATTTAGTCATTTTGGTATGGTTAGACTTGTGGTTGAATGGGCGTTTATATTTCATAACTTTCGCCGGATTCCGAGGCAAATTTTGAACTAATTTCGGATTTTATTGAAAAAAATATAATATTTTCTTATGAAATTGATTTCTATAATTTTTGTTAACTGTATCGAATTAATTATGACTAGATACGAGTCGACCGGAGTCGGAAAATCGAGAAAAAAGCATAATACTTTATTAAATTAGAGTAAGTCGAGTTAAGTGACTTGTTTAACCTTGTGGGGGGGAAATTTCTCCTAGAATTGATATTAATGTGATTATTAAAATGTGTTGAAAGTCGTGTACACAAGGTGACGAGTGTGTACACGGGCCAAATGTGAAGGATTATATTTTTAAATGGTGTGGATCAATGTTTCGCATTTATTAAATTATTTTATCTTGTTATATTCTTCATCATTAATCTGTGATATATATTTTAAATTTGTTTGCCTTTTTCCTGCTAATTATTTTACCTGTTTAATTAAAATTTGGTTTCTTTCATACTGTGCATTATTTGAAGGTTGATTTTCTTTAAATTAAATATTATTAATATGAAGTATTTGACATATTTAATTTTGATATAGTAGCAACGTATTAAAAATTTGGAATATTATTTTCCTTAATTATTTATTCTTGAATATTTTCGTAAGATTCTTTTTTGATTATTCTGGCATGAACCGTGAGCTCTTTATTATTGAAAAAATATTGTTGTTGATATTTTTGTGGAAAATTGAAATATTGGGCACTTGAGGTGGAAATTGTGATATATTGTAATATTGATATGCATGCGGTGGTATAAGGTCTGGGTGTTGAAACGCATGCTACGAGATAAGGGTGGCTTGATACGCGTGGCTAGTAGGGGTGACTACTAGAAGTCATGCGGTGTGATAAGGGTGGCTAAAACGTGGGATGATATTTCGGAAAAAAATATTTTCTTTAAATAAATTGTGAAGGCTCCCGCGGTGATATAAGAAAATGAGATATTGTAAAATTATTTATAATTTGGGATTACGAGGCGGTACCTCGGTAGTGCCCTTGTTGATATTGATTTATGGCCATAGTTGCTTTCGATTAATTATTATGATTTTCATAAAGTTTAAGGAAATTCTGTTTTGATTCCAAGAGATATTATTTGCAATTATTTGGTGTCATTAAATGTGACATACTATTTGATTCATTTCCAACGTCATTTTATTTTACTACATTGATAAACATTTTACCATGCCATTATTATATTCCAGTAGGGCCTCACCTGACCTCGTCACTACTCTACCGAGGTTAGGCTTGGCACTTACTGGGTACCGCTGTGGTGTACTCATACTACGCTTCTGCACATCTTTTTGTGCAGATCCAGGTACATTTTACCGTCCTAGACGTCAGTGAGTTACCTGCACATGGAGACTTCGAGGTATATCTGCCAGCGTCCGCAGACTACGGAGTCCCCTTCTATCATTTTATGTTGCTTCCTTATATTTTATTTAGACCTTGACTAATAGAGACATTGAGAATAAATTCTTAGAAGCTTGTGACTTATTTCTACCGGGGTTTGGGAGTTGTAATCATTTGAATTGTAGATTATTTATTTTCAGATATTTATGATTATTCCGCATTGATAGGCTTACCTAGTCTTAGAGACTAGGTGCCATCACGACACCCTACGGAGGGAAATTTGGGGTCGTGACAAAAATGAGTGTGAGGAAACATTCGGTGAACCTTAAAGTAACCGGAAGATATCCATATTCCGTCACTCCGCAAGGGGTTGCTTGTTACGCTGAGTTTAACATCGACGATGATGAAACTTTGAGGGATTTTTTGAGGACTCCGAATGAATACCGGGAATTTCTTGTGATAAAAATATTGGAAATGTACGTCAAGGTCAAAGATGTTCGCAATAATGAGGTTGCCTATAGTCGGGATAACCTTCGTTTATCGGGTGGTTATTCTGGAGCAGTTTTTGCTGGACAGGTTCCGGATGAAAGTGTTTGCCCTGATTTAAACTTATCACCACGGGCGAATGAGGAGCGAGGAAATAATTTCTCTCCTGCTTTACATAATCCACAAGACGAGTGGTAAACTTCAATTTTCCTTAGTATTACGATGTATTTTTTTTATTATTGAATTTGTATTAACACTCATATATTCCACATGGGGTA
Organism: Nicotiana otophora; assembly: GCA_000715115.1. Taxonomy (NCBI): domain Eukaryota; kingdom Viridiplantae; phylum Streptophyta; class Magnoliopsida; order Solanales; family Solanaceae; genus Nicotiana; species Nicotiana otophora. The sequence continues at coordinate 3,974 of AWOL01S0005474.1, read as the reverse complement.
CCGGCCAGATATGACTTTTACAAGTTATGAACCCACGCCCAGTTGTAATATGCGTAGTTCTAGTGTATTGGATCATGGTGGTCCATCCGGGAGTCATCACCAACACGATAATATCCATCAAGGAATGTCAACACGTTACGAATTGTAAGTGAAGTGATACATCTATATGGAAAGTATTTATTAATTTCAGTAGCTTATTATTTTGTTGTTTGTGCAGTGAAAACGAGCAAGTTAAACCACCTCTCCTCACTCAATTTCCCGAATATGACATATTAAATCGGGATCTGGCAGATGCACAGAGTGAGGAAGAGAACAGTGATTATGACAACAATGCCGATGATTTCGGAGACGACACACCCTTCCCTCGTGAGGATGGTGATGAGGAGGAAGAGAATGAAGGAACTGATTTGACGAGGGAGTATGCTCCACCCCACGTTAGACCAAGAGTGTACGAGTCCCAAGTGCCGTTACATTCAAGGAAGATTCCCTACCTTGATAACTTGCCAAGTATGCCGGATGTGGATGCTCTCACAAGGAATTTTGATGAAATTCGGACAGCAATGTGGGATGATTCTAGACCAACGGTGCTTGCAAAGGGCATACTTTTTCCTGATAATGCACATCGTAAAAGAGTGTCATGAGATGACGGTATGGGAGTCAACTCCGGAGGTATACAAGGTTGTTTGTCGCAGATAGTTTATGGGTTGTCATTGGATGCTGCATGCGAGCAAGAAGAAAACAGGTTTGTGGCAAGTGGGTAAATACATTCCCACCCACAGATGTGAAATGGACACATTCAATGGGAATCACTACAGGTTGGATATTGACTTGATTTCTCTTGTCCTTATTCCACACCTTGAAGCGTCCATAAGGTATAAAATCAAAGAGTGCATTACATCAGTCCACCAAGAATATGGCCATACCATTACCAAAAGAAAGGCATTTCTCGGGTGCAAACGTGCATTTAAAATTGTTTATGGTAACTGGGATAAGTCATTTGCAGCTCTACCTAAGTACATGGTCGCACTGCAACACTTTAACCCCGGGACGGTTGTTGAATGGAAGCTTGAGCGGAGTACGGGAAAACCAGAATATATATTCAATTACGTGTTCTGGGCATTTAAACCAGCAATTGATGGTTTTCCACATTGCCAACCGGTAATATCCATAGACGACACTTATGTCTATGGAAAGTATGATATCAAGCTGTTGATAGCCATTGCAGTAGACGCTAATGGACAAATATTTCCTCTAGCGTTTGCTATCTGTGCCAATGAAAGCCAAGAGACGTGGATGCTATTTTTGAACCATTTGAAAGAGCACGTTGTCAAACAGCGTTCCGGCATTTGTCTAATAGCTGATCGGCATAGTGGTATCTTAAGTTCTGTAGAGAACTTGCGTGAATGGAAAGAACCTTATGCCTACCATTATTACTATGTGAGGCACTTTAAGGCCAAACAGGACACGGCCGTTGAAAATATCCTTCGGCTGATTTGGGTGGCGGTGGTAATCAAACTCGTGGTGGGTGTTCTTCTAATGTGCCCAACTATCAATGAGTTTATGTTGTAATAAGTAGATGTTTTGTTTATGTTGCAAGATGTATCAAATAAAATTATGTTTCCATTGTTGTTAAATCTTATTGATATTTAACATTTTTTAGTTGAGTAAATTAATGCATTTCTCCCTCCCGTTCATGTAATCAAAAATAGTATTGGATTAAAAAATAGAAAAATATGTGAATATATTTGATAAATATAATTGATAAATATAGTTCAAAAATAGTTGAGTTAAATGTAGATTTTTGATAAATATGTGAATACACATAGCGCGGTTAAATACTATACGTTATGTTAATATATATAGCGTGGTTAAATACTACGTTATGTGAATATATATAGCGCATTTAAATACTACATTATTTGTATTATCTTGTCGAACTGAAAAGCTGCCCGTCTGAGAAAAAGTTGTTTTGTATCTGAAAGAATCTTTAACACGCAAAGCATAACGCGGTTAAATACTACGTTATGTGAATATATATAGCGCGGTTAAATACTACGTTATGTGTATTGTCTTGTCGGACTGAAAAGCTGCCCGTCTAAGAAAAAAATATTTTGTATCTGAAAGAATCTTTAACACACAAAGCATAGCGCGGTTAAATACTATGTTATGTGAATATACATAGCGCGGTTAAATACTACGTTATGTGTGTTGCCTTGCCAATAAATAACGGGCGTATTCTAATTATTTTTTGCGCTTAACAATAACTAATAGCAAAACTTTCCATAAAAGCAAGGTTTTTTTTACGCTTTAACAAATGTCTAAACGCCTTTATGTACCAAGGTGCCAGTGCGGCAAAAAATGCATGATGAATGACTGTTGGGATGATGGTGAAGTTGGACGCCGCTACTGGATGTGTGTGAACAAGTTTTATAGGGTTCCCGACGAACCTTTTTGCAATTTTGAGGTATGGATTGATGAACCCTGTAAGCAGGAATGCTGCAAACGATCTTTGCAGTATCTTCATGATTTGACCTTAAAATAGTGTGAATATGAAAAAGAATATAAACGAGAAATTACGGAGTTGAAGGAGAAACTGAAAGAGGCAGAATTAGAAAAAAATAAGATGGAAGAGAAATTTAAGTGGTTGGAGCAGAGAATAATGGGCGGCAGTGACTAAACAATGACATGTATGTGTTGAGTGTACTACTTTATCTTTATGGTTTTCGTGTCATGTATTTTCATTACTTGTACTGAATTTAAATTATGTTAAGTTGCTATGTTTAGTGTCTGTGTTGTAGTATTAAAATAAAGAAGGAACGGGAAAATAAAAACATAATGCGCATATTATGTAAACATAAAAAATTGTTGTTATTATTTACATAAAATACTCCGAAAACAAAAATCAATGTGTCCCACAACCTGTGTGCTTCAATGCAGCCGCTGGCCTGAGGCGCATCCCATCCCGTCCGGCTACGCTATCAGGATCATCCTCATCACGGCGCCTCTTTATAGCAGGATGTGCTGCAACATGATCATCAGTGGTGCTTGCAGGATCGGTAGAAGGGGCCGTCGGTCCAGTAGAAACCTACAGAAGAATAAGTCAGCTCAGTATAGGAAAGTATATATTAAGTCACAACAATTTAAATTGTCTTACCATAGTCTCGTCGGATTCCTGAATATAATCATCCGTCGCAGCCATGTCAGCATTGCACAAATGGGCGTCCGTGATGGGCGGGGATGAAGCCTTAATAAGCAAATTAATAAAGTTATGGAAAATAAATGAGAAAGGAAAAAACAAATTTAAATTTAATACTAATAAAAACATACCTGCGCCTGTGATGATGAGCCATAACTCAGTCGATGACTACTATCCAAATCTCGGGTCGGCCGATCCTCAGCAGCGGTCGATGAGCCTGGGAAGTATGCTTCCCAATCCTCTCCGGTAAGGTGCGTGCCCGTGATCAATAATGGACCTGACGGGGTCACATGCGAAGTCCCTGGAGTGAGCTGCATCCCAAAGCTATATGACGGCATGCTAGTGGGATACTTGTCCGGCTCATGTAGGTCACCCGGCAGATGAGCATCAATATCATCAACAGGGGGCGCAACTCCCCCTTGTTGGGGACCACCTCCTCGCTGCCCACCACGACCCCGTGCGGCAGCCCTGCCTTATGGGGCACCCCCACCTTGAGGGGCAGCCCTGCCTCGTGGGGCACCCCTACCTCGAGGGGCACCCCTGCCTCGTGGGGTACCCCTACCTCGTGCGACACCCCTACCTCTCTGGTACTACTCTGGCACCACATAAGCAGGGTCGTGTCCCAAGCGCTGATCCTCTCGAGCTCGCTGCAGTGTCCGTGCAACCACCTCTACAACCTGTCGGCCGTAATCGTGCAAAGCGGCCGCTCCCTCGTCGACATGCTGCTGCATCTGCAGTCCCATCTGGTAGACTATATGTAGGCCAATAGCCTGCACAA
>AWOL01S0005472.1:31483-172684 GCA_000715115.1 Nicotiana otophora | reverse complement strand
TTTCTGAGCTTACATCAATTAACTTATGATGACTCGTACGTACGAAAACATGGGTTGTAACATATCCCCTCACCCTAAACCCTAATCCCATTCCCACAACCCAACTCCCTCTGCATTCCCTCACTCCTACACCAAACCCCAAATACATCTTCCCAAATCCCCTCAAAACCCGACATAATAATGAAATTCTTTCACGATCTGCTTACCTTATTTGTACAATCTCATTATCATTCATTCGTTCGTGGTATTACTTATTACTTTCCTGATTTTGGCAAATATTACCTCTCCGAATGGAGTGCAATTCCCCTCAACCCACAAGATTTCGTCAGTATACACTCTCAGCAAGGTCGTATGGGTATGATTCACCGAGCGTTTTGGCTAATTTTGACTATTTGTCAAACTAGGGTTTGTCTGATCTTTACCTATTTTGATTCGGAATAGGCTATGCATGTGACTTTCCTTGTTCCTACTTAAACATGATTGATCTTCTTTCCTTATTTGTGTTTGAATAATTTGTTTTCTATGTTTACTTGTTCGATTTCTGCACTATATAAATCCCTCCCCCATTCCCCTTTGAAACAGACTTTTTCATGAGATTCACTAAAAACACTAAAGGTTGTCACTCTATTATTCTCTCATTCTCTTGTTCTATACTTTGGATCTTGGCCGGCTGAAAGCCAAGGCCACCGAAATTCGATTTTTTCAACTTTTCTTGGTGCGAGCACTGCTCGGGATTCGTTTGAAGCCTTTGGTAACTCTAACGCACTAAGATTTTGGGTTCTATTGCTCTTTGCTGACGTTCAGAGTATTGTGGAGTTTGTTCTTTCTTGTTTGTCTATTTGGCAAGTGATAACTGCTAAGTTCCTTAGCTTTTGCAATTTTATTCTCCTGTCTTCATGATTTGCATATTCATACCTCTGACATTTCATGACCTAATGTGTTTCTAGACCATCTCTATGTGCAACCTTTTTGGTATTGAACTCGTTTGTGATATGAACTTCTTTAGCATTTGATTTTACCTAAACTACTAGTTCTGAGATATGTTTACGCTTAACTTGAATTATTTGGACTCTCTTAAGTTCGTTTAGTCTAATGTGTTGGTCCCTGAATGTTTACATTTGCTGCTTGGCATGAGTTTTCTTCCCTGCTTTTTTCTGGGTTCCTGTAATGACTGACTCGTATCTATAATGTGTCCTAATCTATGTTTAGACCTTCACTCTAGCTATGACCTGCTCCCATGTTATTTTGTCACTCATTATGTCTTCGGTTTGCCTAATCATGTATCCCTTGGTGATTAGTTGGGACCTTTAGAGTAGCTATCTTAACGCGTGTTTCCTTATAATGTTTGATACTATTTTGTCTTAGTGATATAAATTGGCACTCCTACTTTCTGGTGTTGTGATGGATATTCAACATAATTTGGACCCCTAAGCTTTAAATCCTTTAAGTTAGTGCTCTACTTTAGACTCGTTTGGCATTGTGCACCTTTGTATGATAATCTTGTAGTCTCAGAAAACATGATTCCCCTGCTTCTTACAAAATGTTTTCTGCCCAATATGCTAAGTGTTTGAACTTGTGATATCAACATGTCCTTTGAGTTTTTGTTGATTCTCTTTGCTTGTTTAATCACCCCTGCTATTTCTGCTTCTAAAATATATATGCACCTCTTCAAGTTCTATCACTTGATTACTGTTCTCTCACTCTCATTTGTTACCTACACTATTTTGAATCTATCACTCTTGGCCGGCTGAAAGCCAAGGCCACCAAAACTCTCTCTATTGACCTCCCTAGTGTGAGCACAGCTCGGGGTCCAATTGAGACCCTTGTGAACTCTGACACACTAGGATTTGGGTTTCTTTGATCACTCTCTTTGCTGCTGGAACTTGAGCTATCTCTGGCATTTAGATTTTCTTCCTCACATTATTTGTATAACCTGCAAACTGGGTTGTGTAAGTGATTTATGTGTAATTCAATATTTCGATCATATGGTCAATTTGTGACTGTTTCGTTTGGCTTGAGTTCCTCTATGACTTTTGGGCTGTGCTGATGGGCATAATGCTCTGTTTGGATCTAGACATGCTATTTGCGAAGAAGGAGTTTGTTGATGGCCGAAGCAATACTGGGTATCTCCTTTGGGCCTGTTGTGGGCCTACTATAATTTTTTGTATAATATTTGTACTTATATTCCTCATCCGGTCTGTAAAAAATTTGTAATAAACAATTGGGGTGTTAGTGAAATTGGGGAAACGGTATATTCTAATGTTTGCATGAAAGGGTAGAAAACATGCCTATAGGATTCGTATGATTTACTTGTTATTTTATCCAACCTGCCATATATGCTATTTGAATTTCCATGTACATTAGTAGAAATCATTCCATTAGGGGAATCAGAGACTCACACAACTTGTTTACTATCAAAGCATGAGCTTAAATACTCTATTTATTCCCATGTCCACTGCTATGTGTCACTAGACATCATGCCTATAGGAAACAAATGCCAATAACCATCCTTCAATTTGCATAACGGCAGCATGTTCATTAGATATCATGCCTATAGGATAATACTAGCTTATGCTCTACTGGTCCTCATCTAGATATCATGTCCATAGGTTCTTAATTTATTCATCAGCTACTGTTATATCTATCGCTCGCCTAGAAAACATGCCTATAGGGACGAAGTGTTACAGAATCAGTTTTCAACTGCCAACTATTAGAACCTAGCTATAAAATGCTGCTACTTGCTTAGAAAGCATTCCAATAGGATCAAACACGAGTAATTCTGAGTATTCCCAATGGTTTTCATTCCCCCTATTTTGTAAATCACTTAGAGACCATGTCTATAGGTTTTAATAACTTATAATCTATAATCTCAATAAACATCATAACAGTACCAGATACTATTAAACCGAGTAGTTGTTTAGAGACCATGTCTATAAAGCTTAATGACTTCAATTAACCTTAATTCTGAAACTGTCTAGTGCCTAGCGTTGAACTTTGTCCGCGTGCATTTGTTTTCTAACTATGGAGGCTAACTTGTGCCTTTAACTGTCCTTAAGCGAAGTCCTATTTTTTTTGAATATCGCTTAGTTTTATCATTTTGAGCAGCCTAAGTAAAGTCTAGAACCTCCCAAATAGAGGTCCAACGCCTCCTGGATCATAGGCATGGGACGAGTAGTGCACGCATAGGATGCGACCTGGAATTGAATTAGAACGCTCTAAGTAAACAACTTCAACATAGTAATCGGGTAGCAGGAGATGATAGTCTGTGCCCGCTAAATAATATGACAAACTCCTATTTAGATGGAGTTGCGAAGTATTATCTATGTTGCACGGGGTGATCCTTTAGTCTAAAAAACATAGGACCCCTTTTTTTCTCTTTATACACTTAGTCATCTAATATAGACCGTTATAGTTGTATCCTTGTAGTCCTTAAGATTTGTACCAATTCTCATTGTGTTATAATGGAACTCTTTGACTTTTTATTCTCTTTGTTTATTTAATCATCTTGCCTAATTATAATCCACATAGTCTTAAGTTTGGCTGGGACCTACAGTTGTGGACCTCGAAGAGTGCCTAACACATTCTCTTTGAGATAATTTGAGCCCTTACCCAATCTTTGATGACGTTGACTAGTCAAACAAAGTTATTTGCAAAAAGGTGCCCTAACGCATCTTAAAAAATCGTTAGGTGTAGACTCTTCTTCTTTTAACACTCTATCTCCCATCCAAAAGAGTTGTCACACGTCGAAGCCCGCTTTTGCGATAAAACGGGGGTGCGACAGCATGGCGACTCGACTAGGGATTTATGCTTAGGCTTTTACCATAATGAACTTGCCTTATGTGGATTACTTTCTTTGTTACATGCATATCATTTCCCCTACTCACCTTTATTTGTTTAAATCCGCTACGACATGCACATCCCTTCCCCTACTCACCTTTATTTGTTTAAATCCGCTACGACATGCACATCCCTTCCCCTACTCACCTTTATTTGTTTAAATCTACTATGACAGGCACATCCTTTCCCCCTATTCACCTTTACTTGCAATGACCGCTCTTTTATCTTGTCAAAATTGCTATATCATGCCTAATTCTTTACCTGCTTTATTACATTCCCGCATATATTTTTATGAACTAAACTAACTCCTTCCTTTTGTCTTTCTTCTATATTCTTTCCATGTTTACCTTTGCTATATTATTTACTGCTTTTACATATCATGCAAATACTTGACAATGTGTTATTATTGATGCATAAAGCATGATCCATATCATACTCCAGTCGTGCCAACTATCATCATAGCGGCACTTGATGAGTATCCGCGCTCTTCTAAAAATTACCCTTTTAAATCGAAAAGGCTTATTTGCGGTAAACTAGTCGATCAGCGGTGCAATCGACAGTCCCATGCCTTTCCCTCTCAAGTTGTCCACTTGGGAGTACCAGTCTAGACCATTCTAGAAACCCTACGCCAACTTGAAATATACATGCATCATGCTAAACCTAGTACGGGTTGAAGCATTATTAACGTAACAACCCGCTAAAATGAACCTCATCAAAAGTCCGACGGGATTTCCACAATCCCAATGAACGCTATCATACTATGTGCATTACTTGGAGAAATATATGCCAACGTGTTGATCATTATTGCGTAAACATTTTTGTCATTAATGAAATGACGCAAATGTTGGCATCAATTTTCTTTAAGTCTACGTGTCGCTTAGGCCTACCTCGGGCACAATGAGGTCCCCAAATTAGGACACAAATTATTGCATGACTTTGTGAAACATATTTTAATATCGCAAACACTCTTTTAATATTCCTTACTAACTTGGTTATCTTTTGCTTTTTCTTTCTTTTGATTATTCCCATCCCCAAAGGTTGGTTCGTGCATACTGGCATCTTCTCAAGAACTGGACCGCTGCACTATCCCGGGCCCGTCGAGTTCCTGGGTAGCCTGGCAAATTAGCATGAATTACTTTTAAAAATAGTTTTGAGCATTTGAGACATTTTTCAGTATTCTATTTTGAAAGAATTCCTCGAGCCATCAAGCCGCACTTGTTGACATTTTAAAGATTTTTTTAATGCATTACAACTTTTCGTATTTATTATTATTTTTATATTTTTTTTCCAGCATAATTATTACCTATCCTGATGAACCTACGACTGTGACATGTAATGAGATAACACAACATGAGGATAGTGATGCAGTCAATCATTACTGACAACGCCGCCAATTTAAACAGTAATTTGATGAAAGCCATGTGTGAAACATTCAAGATCAACCATAGGAACTCCACGGCATACAGACCATAAATGAACGGAGCTGTAGAAGCCGCCAACAAGAACATCAAGAAGATACTGAGAAAAATGGTAGATAATTACAAACAATGGCACGAGAAGCTGCCATTTACTCTGTAGGGTATCGTACCACGATTCACACATCAACTGGGGCAACTCCCTACTTATTGGTTTATGGTACCGAAGCTGTTATTCCTGCCGAAGTAGAGATCCCTTCTTTAAGATTTATACAAGAAGTTGAGCTCAGCGATGCAGAATAGGTACAGAGCCAATACGAGCAACTAGCTCTCATTGATGGAAAGAGAATGAATGCGGTATGTTATAGTTAACTCTAGCAGAACAGAATGGCAAGAGCTTTCAACAAAAAGGTCAGAGCAAGGCAATTCGCACCCGGGCAATTGGTGCTAAAGCGGATCTTCCCACATCAGGATGAAGCCAAGGGGAAGTTCACACCCAATTGGCAAGGTCCCTACATGATTCATCGAGTACTAATGGGAGGAGCACTTATACTTTCAGAAATGGACAGAGAGATTTGGCCAAAATCTATCAACTACGATATAGTCAAGAGATACTATGTTTAGGATTGTTTACATTTCTGTATTTGATGTAACTGAACTACGCTTGACCTGATTCCCATTTAAGAGGGGATACGTAGGCAGCCTTGTGGGTTCGGACGCATCTTAATAAAATCTTCATTTTCCCATGGTCAGAAACTAGGGGAAAGATCGCAAGATCAATCGACTTAGTCGTGTATGGAACAACCAAAGAGTATTGTCAGAAGTATGCATTTAAATTGGGGCAGAAGTTTGAGGAGGACCCTCAAAATTCTAAAAACAAAAGGAGGTTGCAATGTCTAGAAATGTGTCACAGTCACCAACTCATCTAAATTATTTGATCTTACATACTACAATACATTTCAAGCAATTATATCTTTGCAAATAATTTGTCAAATGCATACATATTTTTCGAAAACTGTGTTTCTATAACAGCTGGATACTACCCAGGGTAACTCAAACAAGACTGCAAGAAAAGACTTGAAGGCGAGGCAAGGAATCAAGAGCACGAACCAACCGTTCCCCGCAAAACTCATAATTTTCCTTTGAATGCAGGTACGATAGACACAACAGTAATATTCACAAATACATACGCACAACAAAATCACTACCTCCATGATGACAAGTAGCTAAATGCAAACACGTCAAGCTAAGAAATACTTTACTCTCTATAGCTGATCATTGCTTTTCTTGCATAAGGCTAAGAAATGCCTTTCTCTGTATGAGACTAAGCATTGTCTCCATTTCTTGCACGAGGCTAAGAATTGCCTCCGTAATTACATAAGGCTAAGCACTGCCTTTCCCTGCATGAGACTAAGAATTGTCTCCATTTCTTGCATGAGACTAAGTATTGCCTCCGTAATTGTATAAGGCTAAGCACTTCCGTTATTTGAATGAGACTAAGCATTGTCTCCATTTCTTGCATGAGGTTAAGCATTGCCTCCGTAATTGCATAAGGCTAAGAACTGCCTTTCTCTGCATGAGACTAAGCATCGTCTCCATTTCTTGCATGAGGTTAAGCATTGCCTCCGTAATTGCATAAGGCTAAGAACTGCCTTTCTCTGCATGAGACTAAGCATCGTCTCCATTTCTTGCATGAGGTTAAGCATTGCCTCCGTAATTGCATAAGGCTAAGAACTGCCTTTCTCTGCATGAGACTAAGCATCGTCTCCATTTCTTGCATGAGGTTAAGCATTGCCTCCGTAATTGCATAAGGCTAAGAACTGCCTTTCTCTGCATGAGACTAAGCATCGTCTCCATTTCTTGCATGAGGTTAAGCATTGCCTCTGTAACTGCGTAAAGCTAAGCACTGTCATTCTCTGCATGAGACTAAGCATTGTCTCCATTTCTTGCATGAGGTTAAGCATTGCCTTCGTAATTGCATAAGGCTAAGTACTGCCTTTCTCTGCATGAGACTAATCATTGTCTCCATTTCTTGCATGAGGCTAAGCATTGCCTCCGTAATTTCATAAGGCTAAGCGCTGCCTTTCTTTAAATGAGACTAAGCATTGTCTCCATTTCTTGTATGAGGTTAAACATTTCCTTCGTAATTGCATAAGGCTAAGCACTACCTTTCTCTGCATGACTAAGTATTGTCTCCATTGGGTGCATGAGGCTAAGTATTGCCTCCTTAATTGCGTAAGGCTAAGCATTGTCTTTATCTACATGAGACTAAGCATTGTCTCCTCTTCTGCATGAGGCTAAGCACTGCCTCCCTAATTGCATAAGGCTAAGCATTGCCTTTCCTTGTATGAGACTAAGCATTGTCTCCCCTCTTTGCATGAGACTAAGCATTGTCTCCTCTTCTTGCATGAAGCTAAGCACTGCCTCCCTAATTGCATAAGGCTAAGCATTGCCTTTCCTTGTATGAGACTAAGCATTGTCTCCCCTCTTTGCATGAGACTAAGCATTGTCTCCTCTTCTTGCATGAAGCTAAGCACTGCCTCCCTAATTGCATAAGGCTAAGCATTGCCTTTCCTTGTATGAGACTAAGCATTGTCTCCCCTCTTTGCATGAGACTAAGCATTGTCTCCTCTTCTTGCATGAAGCTAAGCACTGCCTCCCTAATTGCATAAGGCTAAGCATTGCCTTTCCTTGTATGAGACTAAGCATTGTCTCCCCTCTTTGCATGAGACTAAGCATTGTCTCCTCTTCTTGCACGAGGATAAGCACGGCCTCCCTATATGCATAAGGCTAAGCACTGCCTTCCCTGCATGAGACTAAGCATTGTCTCCTCTTCTTACATGAGGCTAAGCATTGCCTCCCTAATTGCATGAGGCTAAGCACTGCCTTTCCCTGCATGAGACCAAGCATTGTCTCCTATTCTTGCAAGAGGCTAAGCACTGCCTCCCTAATTGCATAAGGCTAAGCATTGCCTTTCCTTGTGTGAGACTAAATACTATCTCCACTATGCTACCTAAGACATAGCACTATCTCTTTGGTCACCTAGGGCTAAGCAGCATCCTCATCTCATACAAGCTAAGCCTTATCTTGTCTTTTCTCGTCCTCGCATATGACCAAACATCATATCTTTGCATTTCATGGGCTGAAACATCGCCATTTTATCCAAATGCTTCATAGTCCGAAGGCATCATCCTCATAGCCGGGAGACACCATTCCATGGCCTGAGGATATCTCAAAATTGCACCTCATTATTCAAAGGCGTCATACTCCAGAGGCACCATCCTCATGGCCCGAGGACATCATTTCATGGCATGCGAATTCCTTATCATACGCTTCATGGCCCATGACGTCATGGTCTAAGGACATCATCCTCACCGTCCAAATACAACCTTCATGGTCTAAAGGGAATTTTCATCACGTTTAAACATTCGCAATAACACACACACACACACACACATATATATATATATATATATATATATATATATATATATATATATATATTCACACGCACCGTGTTTTAAGTTTTATAGGTAATCTAGGAGGTAACCGTTCTACAAACGGGAGAAATCTTCGCTCCGATTTCCGTTCATAACATTCACATCCTTCAATTGTTTCAAACATAACCAACTACCAGTAATTGCCTACCTTTTACTCTGTGACCGTTTAGCTTTCTGCCTTGTGACGCATCAGTAACGTTTCAAATTCACATTCATGATTCCGCATAAATTCATCTCATACTATCATACGCAAAAGAACCCTCTCCGAAACATACAAACATTCCTATAACAACTCCATCGGTTTCGTTCACCGTTGGATCCAGAACTACACACGACATGATTCCCGTAACACCAGGGATATGTAGGCAACTCAGGAACCAGGGTTCGGCCCCATTTTTGTTTTCAAATCACATCATTCCCACTCAATTCGGCAAACATTGGTCATCATTTTTCTTTACCAAACAACTCTTCGATCATTCGCGGGTAAAGAGAGCCAGCTGTTGATACCCAGTTTTGCCCTCATATTTTTCAAATAAGTATATATACTTTCAAAATATCATTTTTGCATCATTACTTAATTTACAAAATTTATACAAGCATTTTCCATAATTTTCCATAATTTTCAGAGCTTTTTCTTAAATTACAATTACTTGAATATTAGCTAATTATTCCCTTAAATTATTTGCAATAACTCAATCATCCTAATTTATTATTTTTACACCACACGCATGTTTTAAAATATTTTTATATCATTTCGTATAATTATAGCTGTATTTTTGGTTATTTATGTAACTTTTTATAGTAATAGCCTATGTTCCAATATCCCCTCACCCTATACCCTAATCATATTCCCACAACCAGCCGCCTCTGTATTCCCTCACTCCTACACCAAACCCTAAACTCTTCTTCCCAAATGCCCTCAAGATCCGGCTAAATCATGAAATTCTTTTACGATCTGCTTACCTTATTTGTACAATCTCATTATCATTCATTCGTTCGTGGTATTACTTAGTACTTGCCTGATTTGGGCAAATATTACCTCTCCAAATTGAGCGCAATTCCCCTCAACCCACAAGATTCAGACGAAAATCCGTGTGTATACACTCTCAACAAGATCGTATGGGTTTGATTCACCGAGATTTGTGGCTAATTTTGACTATTTGTCAAACTAGGGTTTGTCTGATCTTTACCTATTTTGATTCGGAATAGGTTATTCATGCTACTTTCCTTGTTCCTACTTAAACTTGATTGATCTTCTTTCCTTATTTGTGTTTGAATAATTTATTTTCCAAGTTTACTTGTTCGATTTCCACACTATATAAATCCCTCCCCCATTCCCCTTTGAAACAGACTTTTTCACGAAATTCACTAAAAGAACTAAAGGTTGTCACTCTATTATTCTCTCATTCTCCCATTCTATACTTTGGCTCTTGGCCGGCTGAAAGGAAAGGCCACCGGAATTCAATTTTCTAAACTTTTCTTGGTGCGAGCACTGACCGGAGTTCGTTTGAAGCCTTTGGGAACTCTGACGCACTATGATTATGGGTTCTATTGCTCTTTGCTAATATTCAGAGTATTTTGGAGTTTGTTCTTTCATGTTTGTCTATTTGTCAAGTGATAACTGGTAAGTTCCTTAGCTTTTGCAATTTCATTCTCATGTGTTCATAATTTGCATATTCATACCTCGGAAATTTCATGACCTAATGTGTTTCTAGACCATCTTTATGTGCAACCTTGTTGGCATTGAACTCGTTTGTGATCTGAACTTCTTTAGCATTTGATTTTACCTAAATATGCCAGTTCTGAGATATGTTTACGCTTAACCTGAATAATTTGGACTCTCTTAAGTTCGTTTAGCCTAATGTGTTGGTACCTGAATGTTTACATTTGCTGCTTGGCATGAGTTTGCCTCCCTTCTTTTTTCTTGGTTCCTGTAATGACTGACTCGTATTTATAATGTGTCCTATTCTATGTTAAGACCTTCACTCTAACTATGACCTGCTCCCATGCTATTTTGTCACTCATTATGTCTTCGGTTTGCCTAATCTTGTATCCCTTGGTGATTAATTGGGACATTTAGAGTAGCCATCTTAACGTGTGTTTCCTTATAATGTTTGATATTGTTTTGTTTTAGTGATATAAATTGGCACATCTACTTTCTGGTGTTGTGATGGATATTCAACATAATTTGGACCCATAGGCTTTAAATACTTTAAGTTAGTGCTCTACTTTAGACTCGTTTGGCATTGTGCACCTTTGTATGTTAATCTTGTAGTCTTAGAAAACCTGATTCCCTTGCCTCTTAAAAAACGTTTTCTGCCCAATATGCTATGTGTTTGAACTTGTGATATCAACTTGTCCTTTGAGTTTTTGTTGATTCTCTTTGCTTGTATGTCCTTTGTTTAATCACCCCTGCTATGTCTGCTTCTAAAATATAAGTGCACCTCTTCAAATTCTATCACTTGATCACTGTTCTCTCACACTCATTTGTTACCTACACTATTCTGAATCTATCACTCTTGGCCGACTTAAAGCCAAGGCCACCAAAACTCTCTCTATTGACCTCCCTAGTGTGAGCACTGCTCGGGGTCTATTTGAGACCCTTGTGAACTCTGACACACTAGGATTTAGGGTTCTTTGATCACTCTCTTTGCTGCTAGAACTTGAGTTGTCTTTGGCATTTAGCTTTTCTTCCTCACATTATTTGTATAATCTGCAAACTGGGTTGCGTACGTGATTACTGTGTAATTCAATATTTGGGTCATATGGTCAATTTGTGACTGTTTGGTTTGGCTTGAGTTCCTCTAGGACTTTAGCGTTGTGCTAATGGGCATAGTCCCTTGTTTGGATCCGGGCATGCTATATGCAAAGAAGGAGTTTGTTGAAGGCCCATGCAATACTGGGTATCTCCTTTGGGCCTCCGGTAGGCCTACTATAATTTCTTGTGTAATATTTGTACTTATATTCCTCATCTGGTCTGTAATAATTTTGTAATAAACAATGGGGGTGTTAGTAAAATTGGGGAAACGGTATATTCTAATATTTGCATGAAAGGGTAGAAAACATGCCTATAGGATTCGTATGATTTACTTGTTATTTTATCCAACCTGCCATATATGCTATTTGAATTTCCATGTACATTAGTAGAAATCATGCCATTAGGGGAATCAGAGACTCACACAACTTGTTTACTATCAAAGCATGAGCTTAAATACTCTATTTATTCCCATGTCCACTGCTATGTGTCACTAGACATCATGCCTATAGGAAACAAATGCCAATAACCATCCTTCAATTTGCATAACGGCAGCATGTTCATTAGATATCATGCCTATAGGATAATACTAGCTTATGCTCTACTGGTCCTCATCTAGATATCATGTCCATAGGTTCTTAATTTATTCATCAGCTACTGTTATATCTATCGCTCGCCTAGAAAACATGCCTATAGGGACGAAGTGTTACAGAATCAGTTTTCAACTGCCAACTATTAGAACCTAGCTATAAAATGCTGCTACTTGCTTAGAAAGCATTCCAATAGGATCAAACATGAGTAATTCTGAGTATTCCCAATGGTTTTCATTCCCCCTATTTCGTAAATCACTTAGAGACCATGTCTATAGGTTTTAATAACTTATAATCTATAATCTCAATAAACATCATAACAGTACCAGATACTATTAAACCGAGTAGTTGTTTAGAGACCATGTCTATAGGTTTTAATAACTTATAATCTATAATCTCAATAAACATCATAACAGTACCAGATACTATTAAACCGAGTAGTTGTTTAGAGACCATGTCTATAAAGCTTAATGACTTCAATTAACCTTAATTCTGAAACTGTCTAGTGCCTAGCGTTGAACTTTGTCCGCGTGCATTTGTTTTCTAAGTATGGAGGCTAACTTGTGCCTTTAACTGTCCTTAAGCGAAGTCCTATTTGTTTTGAATATCGCTTAGTTTTATCATTTTGAGCAGCCTAAGTAAAGTCTAGAACCTCCCAAATAGAGGTCCAACGCCTCCTGGACCATAGGCATGGGACGAGTAGTGCACGCATAGGATGCGACCTGGAATTGAATTAGAACGCTCTAAGTAAACAACTTCAACATAGTAATCGGGTAGCAGGAGATGATAGTCTGTGCCCGCTAAATAATATGAGCAACTCCTATTTAGAAGGAGTTGCGAAGTATTATCTATGTTGCACGGGGTGATCCTTTAGTCTAAAAAACATAGGACCCCTTTTTTTCTCTTTATACACTTAGTCATCTAATATAGACCGTTATAGTTGTATCCTTGTAGTCCTTAAGATTTGTACCAATTCTCATTGTGTTATAATGAAACTCTTTGACTTTTTATTCTCTTTGTTTATTTAATCATCTTGCCTAATTATAATCCACATAGTCTTATGTTCGGTCGGGACCCACAGTTATGAACCTCGAAGAGTGCCTAACACCTTCTCTTTGAGGTAATTTGAGCCCTTACCCAATCTTTGGTGACGTTGACTAGTCAAACAAAGTAATTTGCAAATAGGTGCCCTAACGCACCTTAAAAATCGTTAGGTGGCGACTCTTCTTCTTTTAACACTCTATCTCTCATCCAAAATAGTTGTCGCACGTTGAAACCTGCTTTCACGAGAAAACGGGGTCGCGATAGGTAACATCCTAGATTGAGGAGCAGCAGACCACAGCAGGGTACTCGTGCAATTATTCTGGAACCGATTGCTCCACTGCCCACTCAGCCAGCTAGAGGTGGGGGTCAGGCACCCCGAGGTGGTGGTCAGAGGTAGAGGCCAGCCAGTTAGAGGTCGTCAGAGAGGCGGAGGTCAGATTGGTGGGGCTCCGCCCCGTTGCTATGCATTCCTAGCTAGACCCGAGGTACAATCGTCTGATGTGGTCATCACAGGTATTATTCCAGTTTTCCATAGAGATGCATTAGTTGTATTTGATCCGGGTTCCACTTATTCGTATTTGTCATCCTATTTTGCTTCATATTTAGATATGTCTTGTGACTTTTGAGTTCTCATATTTATATGTCTACTTTTGTTGGGGATTCTATTGTGGTAGACCATGTTTATCGCTCGTGTGTCATCTTTATCGGGGGTTATGAGACTAGGGCAGACCTTCTCTTACTCAGTATGGTAGACTTCGATGTAATTTTGGGCATGGATTGGTTGTCGCCATATCACGCTATCTTGGATTGTCACGCCGAGACTGTGACATTGGCCATGCCGGGGTTACCTCGATTGGAGTAGAGAGGTACTCCTGGTCATTCCATTAGTAAGGTCATTTCTTATGTGAAGGCTCGGCGTATGGTCGAGAAGGGATGTTTGGCGTATTTTGGCCTATATCCGTGATTCTAATTTAGAAGTTCCTCCCATGGTTTTGATTCCAGTTGTACGAGAGTTCCTAGAGGTATTTCACAGGGATTGGAGTTAAACAGTATTATCGTATTTTGTAGCTAGATTGCTATCCAAGATGATCAATAATTTAGGTTTATGTGATTAAAACTAAAATTAACTAAGAATCTATACTATTTGACTAATGACAATCAACGCAAGTATTAAGCAAAGGAATTTATCAATTGGGAGAAGATAGGGTTGATAGGATAAGTGCAAGATAAATGTTTGAGATTTAACTCGAGATAATTCACTTCTAATATTCAAGTGAGTCTCTCGAATTCACTTGGTTATTAGTTCCATTGATTAGTAGAAACTCCTCTCTCGATTAAGTCTCAACATCAAAGATGAATCGACTTTAAGCACTTGAAGATATGCAAGAATTCGTAGTGGATTTGTCTTTAGGAGAACCTCTCTCGATTGTCCTGCTAACTAAGTTTAATCAACAATTCAACTAGCCTCTTCTAATTACAAATAAGAATTAATGACTTCAACCAACGAAATATAATGCAACAATATCACAAGTTATGCCTCTCTCGATTATAAGAACAAGTGAATATAGATGCAACATTTAAAACATCCAAAACAATCCAATACATAAAACTAGAGTTAATTATCCACAAACAAGTATCAATACACCAAATCCATCAAACCCTAAAGACGACTACTCCATGGATATGGAGTAATTCATCATAACAATGTTTAAGTTAAAGTAAAACATAAAACAATCTAAACTCGTGTCTTGAGTGAGGATTGAATGATGAAATCCTTGAGATTTTGCTTCTCCACCTCCTACTTAGCCTCCTTAGGTCTTAGATGTGTCAAAAGTCATTAAAATAACATTTTTACATGTATTTATACGAAGTAGGGTCGGGCCCAGACGAAAACACCTTTTCCTGCGCGAACTGGGATAATAACTCTGTATAGTGGGGAAGTTCAGAGAGCTTGTTCTGACAGGCTGTAGGAATGTTGGGCAGCCGCAGTGCACCACGCGCCGCTCCATGCGCCACGGTTGTGGATGTTTCTCAGAGTCCAGCTTTTCCTTGATTTTGACATCCAGACGTGGTGATCGACCCTCGAACGCGATCCCGGCTTTATCCCTTGGGCTTTTACTGAGACTTCAAAGTTCCAAATCACTCAAATTATCTCCATAACATTTACATAGCTCAGAATTCTCCTACAAGGCATAAAATACATAATTAGTGCAAACCACTAGCGATTAAAGCTCAAACTCTATTAAAGTGCAGTAAATTAGAGTGCAATAAGCGACTAAAACACGAAATTATAGCCTACCATCAACACCCAACACTTAAACTATTGCTCGCCCTCGAGCAATCAAACCACACTTTATATAGACACGACCTTATTTAGCAACTCCCCTAACTCATTAAACCATGAATATTTAAAATAGACTAAGCACAGTAGTGTAACATCTTCACCTCAAGATTTGACTCGAAAGAACCACGCATTATTTATAACCCGCTCACTTACTCTAACACAAAGGTCGATGACATTATCTTTCCTTCATGAATCAAGTTCCCTCACCACAATAGAGAGTAGTGCCACACGCCATCAAATTTAACAACAATCAGGAACTCAATATAGAATGAATCCACTCACTCTCAGAAACAATATTCATATTCCACAAAAGATGAAATATAGGCTTGACCGTAGTGTACTATTCAACTAATCGAGCTCATTCAATCAGAGGATTAAGTAGGACTTTCATTGGTTGTGATGTTGGCTGGGGGATGGATAGGATACATTTAGATATAAGAGTGACTACACCTCCCTAAGCACTTTAATACATACAATTTAACATTCAAAACCCCACACTTATGTAAAACCATAACTCCACCTTATCATCAATATGCATTAACTCCCTTCTTCTTTAAGCACAATTACATCAAGAGTTACCACTATCAATGAATATTTTGCACAACAATACAACTATATTTTCTTATTTCTTTTTCAATTCAAGTGGCTCTTAGTTTTTCACCACAGTGCACCTTTCTCCTTTTTCAATAGTTCCACTCAAAAGCCAAACCAACCACCCCACACTTCAACTTTTACAAAGTTCATAACAAATTCAAGTGCTCAAGAGAGGTACACGGTCCAAATAGATGGTCAATTCAAACAAATGGATAAGGCTTGTAATGTGGTTGCCAAAGAAACAGGATTATAGGCTCAAGGGGGTTAACTAAGATACATACAATTAGGTGGGTAATAGCATATAACTGGCTCAACAAAGAACTACCTATATCACTTACAAGACTGAATAAAACTACTATTTCGCTTTGCAAACACACGGGACAAGTTCTAGACATCAAATACAATGCATAGAATAACATAAAACCTCACACACACATGGCACATAACTCACTCGTATTGGATTCATCAAGACACTCTAGTCAAAGCAGTTAAGCAAAGTTAAGTTCATACCATTTAAAGTGCTTATACAAAAGTCAAAAACTGAGCCTAAGCATTACAACTAAAGTACTCACTATTCCCAAGGCATAACAAAGTCAAGAAATATTGCCTTTAACTCAAACATAAGTACAAGGTTTCCTACACCTAACAAAAATAAAAATTAACTATACCCGGGTCAAACAAAACCCTTGGAAAAGAACCGCGGCACAAAGAAAAACCAAGGGGGAATTATTACACTAACTACAAAAGAAAATATTTTTATCTTTTTCTTTCGACTTATCCCTGAAGAAACCCATCGAATGATATCCATCGTCGGGAAAAGTCAATTGTTTTTAAATTTTATGGTTTTTCTGATTTTTCTATCTCTAACTACTAAAATAACAAAACTAAATTACTAAGACATATATATACAACATACAAATATCCCCCACCCCACACTTTAAGTTGTGGCATGTCCTCATGACACACAATTAAAAAGCAAGAGGGAAAGGACACTTCCCTGAATTCTTTGCTTTTCCGAAAACTTATGAACTCCACCCCAAATTCTGAATTCATTCCTCATTCTCGCTCTTTGGGATTTTTTGTGGAGCTCACTAAGACCAATTCTTCTGAGGATACCTGCACGACCTGCTCTTTTCTTTCTTTATTATCCTCATCTTGAGCAGTGAATTGCTCATTCATGACGATCCTTAACTTGTTTCTGCATTCTTTCACAGGATCAATCCATATATATTCCTGTAAACCTCCAAAAATAAAATCCACATGATCAAGGTTAGAATAAGAAATCAAAGAAGAAATGTCAAGTGAAAATTCCTCTGGTATGTCCAAGACAAATTGTTTCTCATTCTCTTCTACTAAAGGTTGCAAATATGGAAAGATGGATGGGGGTTTAAACTCTTCTTCCGTTGCTTCATATTCAACCAAAGCCTTATTTTCGATCATCTCAGTTGAATCAGAGTCTTCTTGTACCATGGAAATCTCCCTCTGAACCATCTCATCCTCTTGAGTAGGCTCATTCTCGCGGGGTATTACCTCCATATATTCATCATCACAACGCAAAGAGCTTTCTGAAAGTGTACTTATTATTTGACTTACTTGCATTGTTAGGTTATTAATGTCCTCATCGTCTTGTGTAAATCTCTCTTCCACCTTATTTATGAACTTATACACAACCCCTTATAAACTACCATTCTACCATTGAGGTGGTTGTCTCACTTCACTTCCATTCCAGTTATAATAAGGGTATTCATCCCAACCAGAGTCACGATTGTGCCCATATTAGTTCTCATATCTGTACGGACTAGAAACAGAGTGAGACTGTTTAAAACTACGAATCATAGGAAGAATACATACTTGCTTGACAGTCAACCCATATATGATTTTCACCGCATTTAAAACACATAGCAAACCGCAGATAATATTCAACTGCTAACTCTTCAACCGTTTGCTTAGGTTGGTTGTACTCCATCTTCACAGCATTTAGAGTTCACTATCTACAGTATCTTGTCCAACTTGTTAGGTACTGCAAAACAAATCTTGAAAAGAAGTAAAATAATAAAGCAAATAAACAAAATTTGACGAAAACCTAATTCCTGAATTAGCACTACAAACTATTTCCAACAATATTGATTGCCAATCCACGGCAACGACGCCAAAATTTGACGAGCTTAAAACACACACTAAAATATGCTCGCTAATAGAATATAGTAAATTAAAATATCGTATCCACAGGGATTGGAGTTAAACAATATTATCATAGTTTGTAGCTAGATTGCTAGCTAAGATGATCAACAATTTAGGTTTATGTGATTAAAACTATAATTAACTAAGAATCTATACTATTTGACTAATGACAATCAACACAAGTATTAAGCAAAGGAATTTATCTATTGGGAGAAGATAGGGTTGATAGGATATGTGCAAGATAAATGTTTGGGATGTTAACTCTAGATAATTCACTTCTATTGTTCAACTGAGTCTCTCGAATTTATTTGGTTATTAGTTCAATTGATTAGTAGAATCTTCTCTCTCGATTAATTCTTGACCTCACAAGATGAACCGACTTTAAGCACGTGAAGATATGCAAGAATTTGTAGTGGATTGGTCTTTAGGAGAACCTCTCTCGATTATCCTCCTAACTAAGTTTAATCAAAAATTCAACTAGCCTCTTCTGATTACTAATAAGAATTAATGACTTCAAACAACAAAATATAACGCAACAATATCACAAGTTATGCCTTTCTCGCTTACACGAACAAGTGAATATAGATGCAATAGTTAAAACATCCAAAACGATTCAATACATAACACTAGAGTTAATTATCCACAAACAAGTATCAATACACGAAATCCATCAAACCCTAAAGAGAACTACTCCATGGATATGGATTAATTCATCATAACAATGTTTAAGTTAAAGGAAAATATAAAACAATCCAAACCCTTGTCTTGAGTGAAGATTGAATGATGAAATCCTTGAGCTTTTACTTTTCTACCTCCTCCTTAGCCTCCTTAGGTCTTAGATGTGTCAAAAGTCCTTAAAATAATGTTTTTACATGTATTTATCTAAGTAGGGTCGGGCCCAGATGAAAACACCTTTTCCTACGTGAACTGGCATAATAACTCTGTAAAAGTTACACATGCGCGCCGCGTGGGGCGATGCGCCACGCGGGGCGGTAGTGGGGAAGTTGCAAGATTTCTATATTGACTTGGTTTCGGGCACTTAGCCCATTTCTATTCCACCATACCATATGGCCCTTGTTGAGTTCAAATATTTGAAGGAGAAGTTGCAAGATTTGCTAGAAAAGAGATTCATTAGGCCGAGTATCTCGCCTTGGGGTGCACCGGTGTTGTTTGTGAAGAATAATGATGGATCGATGATGATATGTATAGATTATCGGCAGTTAAACAAGGTCACTATCAAGAACAAGTATCCGTTGACGAGAATTAATGACTTATTTGACCAGCTTCGGGGTACCAATGTGTTTTCCTAGATTTATTGGATGTCGGGCTACCATTGGGTGAATATTAGGGCATTGGATATCCATAAGACAGCTCTTCGGACTAGGTATGGTCACTATGAGTTCTTAGTGACGTAATTTGGCTTGATTGGTGCCCTAACAACCTTTATAGATTTGGTGAACCGGGTGTTCAAGCCCCATATGGATTCTTTTGTGATCGTTCTCGTAGCGGAGAGGAACATGAGCTGCATATTCGTATCGTACTTCAGACATTTAGGGATCGTTAGTTATATGACAACTTTTTGAAGTGTGAGTTCTGGTTTGACTCGAATGCCTTTTTGGGCCATGTTGTATCTTTCGAGGGCATTAAGGTGGATCCTAAGAAGATTGAGGTAGTTCTGAACTGTCCTAGACCAACTTCAACTACCAAGTTAACCCCAGAAGGGTGCTCTTTTCCGACGAGCGTGAAGTGAGGTTTCAAAAGCTCAATACCGCATTGACTACAACCTCAGTGTTGGTGTTGCCTATAAGTTCGGGATCTTACACCGTGTATTGTGATGCATCGTGTGTTGAAGGTTCATGAGAAATATTACTCTGTGCATGATTTAAAGTTGCAACCATTGTTCACGCACTAAAGATTAGGAGGCACTATCTGTACTGTGTTCCATGTTAGGTCTATACCAACTATCGAAGTCTCCAGCACCTGTTTAAGCATAAAGGCCTTGATTTGCAGTAGCGGAGATGGCTAGAGCTGTTGAAAGACTATGATATCACCATATTACATCATTCGCGGAAGGCCAATATAGTGGCTGATGCATTAAGTAGGAAGGCTTAGAGCATGGGCAGCTTGGCATATTTACCGGTATCGGAGAGGCCACTAGCCATGGATGTTCGGGCTTTGGCCAATCCGTTCGTGAGATTGGATGTTTCAGAGCCTAGCCGAGTTATTTCTTGTATGGTGGCAAAGTTATAGTTGTTGGAGCGTATCGAGGCTCGCCAGTTTGATGATCCTCACTCATTGGTGTTGAGGGACAAGTTGCAGCGGGGTGGTGCTAAGGAGGTTGTGATTGGAGATGATGGGGTTCTGCAGCTTCAAGGCCGGATTTGTGTTCCAAATATTGATGGTTTGAGAGAGTTGAGCCATGAGGGGGCTCACAGTTCGTGCTATTTTATTCACCTAGGTGTCCCGAAGATGTACCGTCACTTGAAATAGCACTATTGGTGGTGGAAAATGAATAAAGATATTGTATCTTATGTTTCTCGGTGTTTGAATTATCAACAGGTGAAGTATGAGCCTCAGAAACCGGGTGGGTTGACTCAGAGATTTGAGCTAGTGGAGTGGAAGTGGGAGCGCATCATTATGGATATTATGGCATGCTTACCACGGGCCTTGAGAAAATCCGACGCCATCTGAGTTATTGTGGACTGGTTGACTAAGTCCACACACTTCATTCGAGGCACGCAATCACATTGCATTTTTTGAGAGTCGTGCAGCATGAGTTGGGCATGTGGGTCAAGTTGAGTACTGCATTTCATTGTCAGATAGATGGACACTCTAAATGCACTATTCAGATCTTGGAGGACATGTTACATGCCTGTGTTATTGATTGCGGACGTTCATGGGATCAATTTCTTCTACTCGCAGAGTTAGCCTATAACAACACCTATCAGTCGAGCTTCTAAATAGCTCCGTACGAGGCCTTATATAGGAGGTGATGTCATTCTCCAATTCGTTGGTTTGACCTCGATGAAGCTAGATTGTTGTGCACTGATTGGGTCCATGATGCTTTTAAAAAAGGTTAAGGTGATTCAGGAGCGACTTCGTACAGCTAAGTCTAAGCAAAAGAGTTATGACGACCAGAAGGTTCGAGATGTGGCTTATATGGTGGGTCATAAGGTTCTTCTCCGAGTGTTGCTTATGAAGGGCGTGATGCGATTTAGGAAGAAGGGCAAGTTGAGCCCGAGGTTTATTGGCCCATTTGAGATTTTAGAGAGAGATGGTGAAGTTGCTTATAGGCTCGCATTAAGTCCTAGCCTAGTATAGGGGTACATCCGGTATTTCACGTTTCCATACTTTGGAAGTACCATGAAGATAGATCGCATGTTTTGGACTTCAGCACGGTGTAACTTGATGAAGCTTTGACCTATGAGGAAGAGTCGGTGGATATTCTAGACCGACAGGTTCAGAAGTTGAGATCTAAAAGTTTTTGTTTTGTGAAAGTACAATGGAGGGTCAGATGATCGAGGAGGCTACATGGGAGTCCGAGTCGATATGCAAAGTATATATCCCCACTCCTTTACCAGCATAGGTACTTTCCTATGTCCGTTGAAGGACGAATGTTTGTTTTAAAGGTGGAGAATGTAACGTTCCGATAGGTCATTTTGAGTACTAGCCTTAATTTTTGTGTCTCGAGACCTTTCATAGATTCATTTGATATTTATTGATTTACGTGCATGGTCCGTTTCATTTTTCGGAAAGTGTTTGTGTAAAATTTTCAAGAAAAGGTTTTTTTGGCTTAATATGATGTTTGTGGATTTGTACGCATGTTCGTTTGGGATCGTGGTGACCCAAGCGCATTTCGGCGCATTATGTGCAAATTTGTAAAAAATGATTTTTAAAGTTGAAATCTCTAGTTTAGATGACTGATTCTTGTTATTTGGCATTATTTTGATGATTTGAGTTAGTGAATGAGTTTTTATGATGTTATTACACTTTTGTGCGTGGTCGATTTGAATCTCGAAGGGCTAGAATGAGTTTTGGATCACGCAATCAAATTTAACAACAATCAGGAACTCAATATAGAATGAATCCACTCACTCTTAGAAACAATATTCATATTCCACAAAAGATAAAACATAGGCTTGCCCGTAGTGTACTACTCAACTAATCGAGCTCATTTAATCAGCGGATTAAGTAGGACTTTCATTGGTTGTGATGTTGGCTGGGGGATGGATAGGATACATTTAGATATAAGAGTGACTACACCTCCCTAAGCACTTTAATACATACAATTTAACATTCAAAACCCCACACTTATGTAAAACCATAACTCCACCTTATCATCAATATGCATTAACTCCCTTCTTCTTTAAGCACAATTACATCAAGAGTTACCACTATCAATGAATATTTTGCACAACAATACAACTATATTTTCTTATTTCTTTTTCAATTCAAGTGGCTCTTAGTTTTTCACCACAGTGCACCTTTCTCCTTTTTCAATAGTTCCCCTCAAAAGCCAAACCAACCACCCCACACTTCAACTTTTACAAAGTTCATAACAAATTCAAGTGCTCAAGAGAGGTACACGGTCCAAATAGATGGTCAATTCAAACAAATGGATAAGGCTTGCAATGTGGTTGCCAAAGAAACAGGATTATAGGCTCAAGGGGGTTAACTAAGATACATACAATTAGGTGGGTAATAGCATATAACTGGCTCAACAAAGAACTACCTATATCACTTACAAGACTGAATAAAACTACTATTTCGCTTTGCAAACGCACGGGATAAGTTTTAGACATCAAATACAATGCATAGAATAACATAAAACCTCACCCACACATGGAACATAACTCACTCGTATTGGATTCATCAAGACACTCTAGTCAAAGCAGTTAAGTTCATACCATTTAAAGTGCTTATGCAAAAGTCAAACACTGAGCCTAAGCATCACAACTAAAGTACTCACTATTCTCAAGGCATAACAAAGTCAAGAAATATTGCCTTTAACTCAAAACAAAGTACAAGGTTTCCTACACCTAACAAAAATAAAAATTAACTACACCCGGTTCAAACAAAACCCTTGGAAAAGAACCGCGGCACCAAGAAAAACCAAGGGGGAATTATTACACTAAATACAAAAGAAAATATTTTTATCTTTTTCTTTCGACTTATCCCTGAAGAAACCCATCGAATGATATCCATCGTCGGGAAAAGTCAATTGTTTTTAAAGTTTATGGTTTTTCTCATTTTTCTATCTCTAACTACTAAAATAACAAAACTAAATTACTAACACATATATATACAACATACAAATTTCCCCCACCCCACACTTCAAGTTGTGGCATGTTCTCATGACACACAATTAAAAAGTAAGAAGGAAAGGACACTTCCCTGAATTTTTTGCTTTTTCGAAAACTTATGAACTCCACCCCTAATTCTGAATTCATACCTCATTCTCGCTTTTTGGGATTTTTTGTGGAGCTCATTAAGACCAATTCTTCTGAGGATACCTGCACGACCTGCTCTTTTCTTTCTTTATTATCCTCATCTTGAGCAGTGAATTGCTCGTTCATGACGATCCTTAACTTGTTTCTGCATTCTTTCACAGGATCAATCCATATATATTCCTGTAAACCTCCAAAAATAAAATCCACATGATCAAGCTTAGAATAAGAAATCAAAGAAGAAATGTCAAGTGAAAATTCCTCTGGTATGTCCAAGACCATTTGTTTCTCATTCTCTTCTACTAAAGGTTGCAAATATGGAAAGATGGATTGGGGTTTGAACTCTTCTTCCGTTGCTTCATATTCAACCAAAGCCTTATTTTTGATCATCTCAGTTGAATCAGAGTCTTCTTGTACCATGGAAATCTCCCTCTAAACCATCTCATCCTCTTGAGTAGGCTCATTCTCGCGGGGTATTACCTCCATATATTCATCATCACAACGCAAAGAGCTTTCTGAAAGTG
This sequence comes from Nicotiana otophora, assembly GCA_000715115.1. Classification (NCBI taxonomy): domain Eukaryota; kingdom Viridiplantae; phylum Streptophyta; class Magnoliopsida; order Solanales; family Solanaceae; genus Nicotiana; species Nicotiana otophora. The sequence continues at coordinate 148,453 of AWOL01S0005472.1, read as the reverse complement.
TACTTATTATTTGACTTACTTGCATTGTTAGGTTATTAATGTCCTCATCGTCTTGTGTAAATCTCTCTTCCACCTTATTTATGAACTTATACACAACCCCTTCTAAACTACCATTCTACCATTGAGGTGGTTGTCTCACTTCGCTTCCATTCCAGTTATAATAAGGGTATTCATCCCAACCAGAGTCAAGATTGTGCCCATATGAGTTCTCATACCTGTACGGACTAGCAACAGAGTGAGACTGTTCAAAACTACGAATCATAGGAAGAATACATACTTGCTTGACAGTCAACCCATATATGATTTTCACCGCATTTAAAACACATAGCAAACCGCTGATAATATTCAACTGCTAACTCTTCAACCGTTTGCTTAGGTTGGTTGTACTCCATCTTCACAGCATTTAGAGTTCAATATCTACAGTATCTTGTCCAACTTGTTAGGTACTGCAAAACAAATCTTGAAAAGAAGTTAACTAATAAAGAAAATAAACAAAATTTGACGAAAACCTAATTCCTGAATTAGCACTACAAACTATTTCCAACAATATTGATTGCCAATCCACGGCAACGACGCCAAAATTTGATGAGCTTAAAACACACACTAAAATATGCTCGCTAATAGAATATAGTAAATTAAAATATGGTATCTACAGGGATTGGAGTTAAACAATATTATCATAGTTTGTAGCTAGATTGCTTGCTAAGATGATCAACAATTTAGGTTTATGTGATTAAAACTATAATTAACTAAGAATCTATACTATTTGACTAATGACAATCAACGCAAGTATTAAGAAAAGGAATTTATCTATTGGGAGAAGATAGGGTTGATAGGATATGTGCAAGATAAATGTTTGGGATGTTAACTCTAGATAATTCACTTCTATTGTTTAACTGAGTCTCTCGAATTCATTTGGTTATTAGTTCAATTGATTAGTAGAAACTTCTCTCTCGATTAATTCTCGACCTCACAAGATGAACCGACTTTAAGCACGTGAAGATATGCAAGAATTTGTAGTGGATTGGTCTTTAGGAGAACCTCTCTAGATTATCCTCCTAACTAAGTTTAATCAAAAATTCAACTAGCCTCTTCTGATTACTAAGAAGAATTAATGACTTCAAACAACAAAATATAACGCAACAATATCACAAGTTATGCCTCTCTCGCTTACACAAACAAGTGAATATAGATGCAATAGTTAAAACATCCAAAACGATTCAATATATAACACTAGAGTTAATTATCCACAAACAAGTATCAATACACCAAATCCATCAAACCCTAAAGAGAACTACTCCATGGATATGGAGTAATGCATCATAACAATGTTTAAGTTAAAGGAAAATATAAAACAATCCAAACCCTTGTCTTGAGTGAAGATTGAATGATGAAAGCCTTGAGCTTTTACTTTTCCACCTCCTCCTTAGCCTCCTTAGGTCTTAGATGTGTCAAAAGTCCTTAAAATAACGTTTTTACATGTATTTATCTAAGTAGGGTCGGGCCCAGATGAAAACACCTTTTCCTACGTGAGCATAATAACTCTGTAAAAATTACACATGCGCGCCGCATGGGGCGATGCGCCACGCGGGGCGGTAGTGGGGAAGTTGCAAGATTTTTGTATTGACTTGGTTTCGGGCACTCAGCCCATTTCTATTCCACCATACCATATGGCCCTAGTTGAGTTGAAATATTTGAAGGAGAAGTTGCAAGATTTGCTAGAAAAGAGATTCATTAGGCCGAGTATCTCGCCTTGGGGTGCACCGGTGTTGTTTGTGAAGAATAATGATGGATCGATGATGATATGTATAGATTATCGGCAGTTAAACAAGGTCACTATCCAGAACAAGTATCCGTTGACGAGAATTAATGACTTATTTGACCAGCTTCGGGGTACCAATGTGTTTTCCTAGATTGATTTGATGTCGGGCTACCATTGGGTGAATATTAGGGCATTGGATATCCATAAGACAGCTCTTCGGACTAGGTATGGTCACTATGAGTTCTTAGTGACGTAATTTGGCTTGACTGGTGCCCTAACAACCTTTATATATTTGGTGAACCGGGTGTTCAAGCCCCATATGGATTCTTTTGTGATCGTTCTCGTAGCGGAGAGGAACATGAGCTGCATATTCGTATCATACTTCAGACATTGAGGGATCGTTAGTTATATGACAACTTTTTGAAGTGTGAGTTCTGGTTTGACTCGAATGCCTTTTTGGGCCATGTTGTATCTTTCGAGGGCATTAAGGTGGATCCTAAGAAGATTGAGGTAGTTCTGAACTGTCCTAGACCAACTTCAACTACCAAGTTAACCCCAGAAGGGTGCTCTTTTCAGACGAGCGTGAAGTGAGGTTTCAAAAGCTCAATACCGCATTGACTACAACCTCAGTGTTGGTGTTGCCTATAAGTTTGGGATCTTACACCGTGTATTGTGATGCATCGCGTGTTGAAGGTTCATGAGAAATATTACTCTATGCATGATTTAAAGTTGGCAACCATTGTTCACGCACTAAAGATTAGGAGGCACTATCTGTACGGTGTTCCATGTTAGGTCTATATCAACTATCAAAGTCTCCAGCACCTGTTTAAGCATAAAGGCCTTGATTTGCAGTAGCGGAGATGGCTAGAGCTGTTGAAAGACTATGATATCACCATATTACATCATCCGCGGAAGGCCAATATAGTGGCTGATGCATTAAGTAGGAAGGCTTAGAGCACGGGCAGCTTGGCATATTTACCGGTATCGGAGAGGCCACTAGCCATGGATGTTCAGGCTTTGGCTAATCCGTTCGTGAGATTGGATGTTTCAGAGCCTAGCCGAGTTATTGCTTGTGTGGTGGCAAAGTTATCGTTGTTGGAGCGTATCGAGGCTCGCCAGTTTGATGATCCTCACTCATTGGTGTTGAGGGACAAGTTGCAGCGGGGTGGTGCTAAGGAGGTTGTGATTGGAGATGATGGGGTTCTGCAGCTTCAAGGCCGGATTTGTGTTCCAAATATTGATGATTTGAGAGAGTTGAGCCATGAGGGGGATCACAGTTCGTGCTATGCTATTCACCCAGGTGTCCCGAAGATGTACCGTCACTTGAAATAGCACTATTGGTGGTGGAAAATAAATAAAGATATTGTATATTATGTTTCTCGGTGTTTGCATTATCAAGAGGTGAAGTATGAGTATCAGAAACCGGGTGGGTTGACTTAGAGATTTGAGCTAGTGGAGTGGAAGTGGGAGCGCATCATTATGGATTTTATGGCACGCTTACCACGGGCCTTGATAAAATCCGACACAATCTGGGTTATTGTGGACTGGTTGACTAAGTCCACACACTTTATTCGAGGCACGCAATCACATTGCATTTTTTGAGAGTCGTGCAGCATGAGTTGGGCATGTGGGTCAAGTTGAGTACTGCATTTCATTGTCAGACAGATGGACATTCTAAATGCACTATTCAGATCTTGGAGGACATGTTACATGCTTGTGTTATTGATTTCGGACGTTCATGGGATCAATTTCTTCTACTCGCAGAGTTAGCCTATAACAACACCTATCAGTCAAGCTTCCAAATAGCTTCGTTCGAGGCCTTATATAGGAGGTGATGTCATTCGCCAATTCATTGGTTTGACCTCGATGAAGCTAGATTGTTGCGCACTGATTGGGTCCATGATGCTTTTAAAAAAGGTTAAGGCGATTCAGGAGCGACTTCGTACCGCTAAGTCTAAGCAAAAGAGTTATGACGACCAGAAGGTTCGAGATGTGGCTTACATGGTGGGTCATAAGGTTCTTCTCCGAGTGTTGCTTATGAAGGGCGTGATGCGATTTAGGAAGAAGGGCAAGTTGAGCCCGAGGTTTATTGGCCCATTTGAGATTTTAGAGAGAGATGGTGAGGTTGCTTATTGGCTTGCATTACGTCCTAGCCTAGTATAGGGGTACATCCGGTATTTCATGTTTCCATACTTTGGAAGTACCATGAAGATAGATCGCATGTTTTGGACTTCAGCACGGTGTAACTTGATGAAGCTTTGACCTATGAGGAAGAGCCGGTGGCTATTCTAGACCGACAGGTTCAGGAGTTGAGATCTAAAAGTTTTTGTTTTGTGAAAGTACAATGGAGGGTCAGATGATCGAGGAGGCTACATGGGAGTCCGAGTCGATATGCAAAGTATATACCCCCACTCCTTTACCAGTATAGGTACTTTTCTATGTCCGTTGAAGGACGAATGTTTGTTTTAAAGGTAGAGAATGTAACGATCCGATAGTTCGTTTTGAGTACTAGCCTTAATTTTTGTGTCTCGAGACCTCTCATAGATTCATTTGATAATTTTTGATTTACGTGCATGGTCCGTTTCATTTTTCGGAAAGTGTTTGTGTAAAATTTTCAAGAAAAGGATGTTTTTTGACTTAATATGATGTTTGTGGATTTGTACGCACGTTCGTTTTGGATCGTGGTAACCCAAGCGCATTTCGGCGCATTATGTGAAAATTTGTAAAAAATGATTTTTAAAGCTGAAATCTCTAGTTTAGATGACTGATTCTTGTTATTTGGCATTATTTTGATGATTTGAGTTAGTGAGTGAGTTTTTATGATGTTATTACACTTTTGTGCGTGTTCGGTTTGAATCTCGAAGGGCTGGAATGAGTTTTGGATGTGTTTCGAAAGGTTTGAACTGCTAGTGCAAGCCTGCAGATCTCCCATTTGCAAGGTCCGGCTGGCATTTGCGAGCCGCGCTTTGCGGTTAAATGATCACATTTACGAAAATAGGCTGGGGGCTGGTACTTCACTTTGCGAAGAATAGTTCACTTTTGCAAACTCTGAGACTGCATTTGTGATCTCAGTCGCATTTGTGATGCAGTGTCTTGGGAGTCATCTTCGCATTTGCGAAGAACTTATGTGCGTTTGCGATGGGGGCATTTCGCTTTTGCGAACCAAATGTCGCATTTGCGACTTCACTGGGCCTGATGCACTTATCGCATTTGCGATCAGTGTGTTGCATTGGCGGACATCGCATTTACGAAATAGTATTTGCAAATACGATATCTGCAACTGGGTAAAAGAGAGGAATATTAGGACTTAGCTCATTTTACGAAATAGTGTAAGCTCTCATTTGAGATGGTGTTGTGAGGCTTATATGGATTGGGGTAACGTGAGATCACCTGCGAGTATATGTAAGGTGAGTTCATTCAGGGATTTGATGGCTAAGGAGCGACTATTGGCACGTTTGAGGACGAACGTCTGTTAAGAGGGGGAGAATGTAATGACCCGACCGGTCATTTTGAGCTTAATATACTGTTCAGTGGCTTTAGGTCTTGAGAAGCTTCATATTGTATATTATAACTTGCGTGTATGGTTGGATTCGGTTTTCGAGTGATTCGAGATTGATTTGGAAGGATGATTGTTACTTTAGAAACTGACCGGAGTTTGACCTTTGTATAGACGGTTACAAAATGGTATTTTGATGATTCCAATAGCGTCGTATGATGATTTTGGACTTAGGCGTATGTCCGGATTTGGATTTGGAGGTCCGTAGGTTGATTTGATACATTTTGGCGAAAGGTGAAAAGTTGAAGGTTTGGAAGGTTAAGAGTTTTGACCAGGAGTTGACTTTGTTGATATCGGGTTCAGATTGTGATTCCAGGAGTTGGTATAGCTCTGTTGTGTCATTTGAGACTTACATGCAACATTTGAGGTCATTCCAGGTTGCTTTGATATGATTTCGCGCGAGTTGTAGAAGTTCAAAGTTCATTAGTTCATTAGGCTTGAATTAAGGTATGATTCATAGTTTTGATGTTGTTTGTTGTGCTTTGAGCCCTCGATAAGGTCCGCATTATGTTATGGAACTTCTTGGTATGTTCGGACAGGGTCCCGGGGGCCTCGGGTGTGTTTCGGATGGGCTACGGGTCATTTCTCTATGTTTTGGACTGTTGAAGGATGGTGTCTGATGTTCTTATATGCGATCGCGAAGTGTACGTAGCGTTCACATTGTATTTTTGTGGCTGGAAGCTTCCCTTCTTCGCGTTCGCAGTGTAGAGGCCGGGATTGCGGACCTGTAGGGAGCTAACTCATCGCGTTCGTAGGGTAGGGTCACGATTGCGTAGTGGGTGGTCAGGCTGGGGAGGCAAGGAACTTTAGCCTTCGCCTTCGCGGAGGAACCTTGCGTTCGCATAGGTTTGGAGTTTTGGTGCATTGCGTCCGCATCTGTTGCATTGTAATTTCCGCGATCGCTATGTATGTTACCTAGGTAGAATATAAAAGTACTCTATTTCAAGGGTTATGATATTTTTATCACTTTTTGAGTTACAGAGCTCGATTTTGGGCGATGTTGGAGGAGATTTTCATGATTTTGATTGGGGTAAGTATTCTTGACTCGAATTTGGTTATTTTCATGATTCCATCTTTGTTTATATCATTTAATAGGTGATTTGATTTTGAGAAATGGGGAGGGGGGGTGGTTTGTAAAAAGTTTCTAAAACATAAAATGATGATTTGAATGCTGATTTGTGGTCGGAATTGGATGATTGTTGTATGGTGGGAATTGTATCGGAATGGGTATTCGGATTTTGTTAGTTTTGTCTGGTTCCGAGGTGCGGGCCCGGGGTTGACCTTTTGGTTTTCATTAAAGATAGAAGCCTTATTATCCAGAATTATTTTCTATGGCTTTTATTTATGATATTAAGTTATTTTGGCTAGATTCGAGCCGTCCGGAGGTCGTTTCAAATGGGAAGGTATATTTAGAGTATTGATTTAGCTTCTTTAAGGTAAGTATCTTGCCTAACATTGTTTGGGGGAACTACCCACTAGGAGTTGGTTTTATTGCACTATTTGAATTACGTGGAAGACGTGTACATGAAGTGACGAGTGTGTACATGGCCTTATATGTGAAAACTGACCGGATTAGACTCTTAGGCTTCTTATATTCATTTTATTTTATTTTTCGTTACATGTTCTACATTCCTTTGTTAAATTTATCCTTATATGCTTTAATTGAATTTGTCATTGCATGTGTTATATTCCGCTCTCAAGTTTATTCATACATGCTTTATTTGAAGTTGTTAGTAAATATTTTATCTTTTATTTGTCAAGTTTACTCTTATATGCTTTATTTGAAGTTGTTACCTTTTTATTGTCATGTTGCCTCTTTTATTGTTGAATTACTCTTATTTGATGTTGCTATCACATGATATCTCTTCGTTGTCAAGTTATTCTCATGCATTTAGACGTAGTTGCTAGTTCATACCATCTCTTTCATTATTAGCTTATGTCATACATTAGAATTCGAAGTTTCCATTTCATGAAAATACCTTAATTATTGAGTTTATTCCTAAGAAATTAATTGAAGTTGAAGTTATTAAAAGTCATTAACCTGTTTTAGTTGAAGTAGTCGGTTAATGGAGTAATGTTCATTGTTGAGTTATTTTTCCCCATTTCATTTTGTTGCTATTGAGATTCTTGTACACATTGTGGATTGAGCTGTGGGCTAGGTGGTGTGGTGATATTGGTATTGTTGTTTTGAAAAGAGTTGTGGCCTATGAGCACTTGTAGTACGAGTTGATATGTCGTATTGTTGTGTTGTTAGCACATGTAATTTGTTGTGTGGATTAATTATTGTTATGTGGAGCATAAGGGTGGCATCTAAGTGTTGTTGATTGTGCATAGTGATGCGGGTGACTATTGTGTTAATATCTGGGAGGAGTGATACAGGTGGCTAATGTGTTATTGTCTGGGAAACGATATGGGTGACTATTATACGGAGTGATACGGGTGGCAATTGTGTTATTGTCTGTGTAGAGCAATACGGGCGGCTATTATGCGGAGTGATACATATGGCTATTGTGTTATTATCTGGGCAGAGTTATAAGGGTGGCTATTATGATGTTGTCAATAAAGAGAGATAAAGGTGGCTATATCAGGGATGATATGTGACGGCATGGGTGCATAATGTTGATGATATTCGTGTGATAGTGTGATGTTCCTTGTGTATGTCAAGCAAATTTCTTTACTTGTTGTGTTATTTCGAATGAGCTACTTGAAGTCTTTGATATTACTTGTTGACTTGGACTGTAATAGTACACTCGCACAAGCATACACCGTAGCTTGACGTTTACACCGATTCAGGAGTATGAAACTTGGCATTCATTGATCCTGCACATGTACTCTTGTATTACCTGCTTCCATTGTAGTATTGAGCTTGTAATCACGCTGGGCGGACTGTTATTGTGAGACTGTGACCATGACGGGTGGATTGAGATATTGGCACATGAATTGTCCGTGTGGTTGTGATTAATAATGTGGGTATAGGGTACCATGAGTATATGGATTGTGAATTAGGACTCGTGATTTGTGTTTATGAGAAGAGGTATCTCAGAGTAATTTTGTGTTGAAACTTGTGTTAGAAAGGTTTAATTACTCAGTTGTCATTTGTGTTCCTTAATTAGTGTCACTAGTATTTTAACATTGTACTGATTACTTCACTATTTATGTCACATTTTTATTCCTTGTTGCAATTATTGATCCTTGTTTCCATTATTATCTTTATACTTATATATTGCATAGGTTTTACGACTAGTAGGTGTCTTGATTGTACTTCGTCGCTACTCTACCGAGGTTAGTATTGATACTTACTGGGTACCGACCGTGCTGTACCCATACTATACTTCTGCATATTTTTCTGTTGTTCCAGGTATTGGAGATAACGGACATAGGCAAGGTTAGCTTATTGATCGCGCGGATTCAAGGTAGAGTTGCTAGGTCATTGCAGTCCCTTGGAGTCCTTTTCTTTTTGATTGTATTGTTAATTCGTTATCCGAACAGTATTGTATTTTGTTTTTGAGATATTTCTATTTATTCATCTAGTGTTTGTGACTCTGTATTACCTAGTCTTGGGAGGATTGTTGTGAATATTGCCGTGTAGGCTAATGTCACATTTATTTTGGTATTTATATTAAATTCTGCTTTAAAATATCCAGTTTAACTAGTTTAACTGTGGTAAGTAATCGGTTTACCTAATCTTAGAGACTAGCTTCCATCACAACGCATGTGGTGGGATTTTGGGTCGTGATTAGTTAGTATCAAAGCTCTAGGTTCATAGGTTCCACAAGTCACGAGCAAGTTTAGTAGAGTCTTGCAGATCGGTACAGAGACGTCTTTACTTATCTTCGAGAGGCTGTGGAACTATTACAAAAATTCCACTCCTTTCTTTCTTGTCATGAGGAGTTTTTGATTTTGAAGTTTGCGCCTTTGTATCTAACCGATGGTGAGGACACACACTACCGGATCAGCCAAGCAGACACACGCGCCCCCTGCTAGTGCCGCAAGAGGCCGGGGCCGAGATAGAGGCAGGGAGGGGCACGTGTTGTAGCTGGAGCACCTGCCAGAGCAGTATTTGAGGAGCCACTAGTAGCTCTGGTTAGGGGACATGCACCGGAGGCTCCTGTTGCTACCCCCGGACTTCTAGAAAACTTTAGCGCAGTTCTTGTGCATGATTGGTACATTGGCTCAGGCGAGATTGATCCCAGTTGCACCAGCTACTTCATAGAATGGGGAACAGCTCAGGCTCCAGCCGCCCGTACTCCAGAGCAGTAAGCTCATGTTGGTCGTACTCCAGGTGTGGTGCTAGTATAGCCCGTTATTGCAGTTCAGCCTGAGGTCAGGCCAGAGGCATCCGAGGAGGAGCACATAGATTGAGGATGCACATGGTTTTCTAGACAAGTATCACCGTATTCTTCACACCATGGGCATTGTGAAGGTAAACGGAATAGCCTTTACTATATTTCAGCTATCAAGAGTAGCACATAGGTGGTGGTAGGCTTACGAGGAGGGTAGGCTAGCTGATGCAGCCCCACTCACTTGGGCTCAGTTTTCAGAGATGTTCTTGAGGGAGTTTGTTCCCCAAACCCTCTGGGATGCGTGGCACACAGAGTTCGAGCAGATACGTTAGGGCACAATGACAGTGTCGGAGTAAGCCTTCAGGTTTAGTGAGTTATCCCGTCATGCACCTATTCTGGTTTCTACCGTTAGAGAACGGGTTCGTAGATTTATCAAGGGGCTCAGTTATGGTCATAGATTCAGCATGGCTTGGGAGTTGGGGAGTGATACTCCATTTCAGCAGGTTGTGGAGATTTCCAGGAGGTTACAACGTATTCAGGGTGAGGAGAGGGAGGATAAGGAGGCCAAGAGGTCTCAAAGTTCTAGAAGATTCAGTGGATTCTACTCTTCAGCTCTGACCTACCATGGTGGAGGCTCAGTCAGTCGTCCAATCCAGTCCGCACTTTAGACTACTCATAGTGCTTTAGCTAGTCATGGACCTAAGGGTACTCATATGGGATAGTCATCTTTTAGTGCACCTCCTACACGGGGTTCCTACAGTGGCCATTCTAGTTATTCGGCACAGACGTAGTACTAGCAGCCATGCCCACGGAGGGGTTGGTATGAGTGTGGCGATACTTGGAGCATCATGAGGGATTGTCCCGGACTTGGGAGAGGTGGATTTCATCAAGGCACTCAGGCTATGGGCCCCATTCCAGTTGCTACTCCACCTGCACAGCCAGCTAGATGAGGAGGATAGACCTATAGAGGGCATCCTAGAGGGGGAGGCATGGCCCGTTGATATGCTTTCCATAGTAGGGATGAGTTCGTTGTACCAGATGAGGTCATTACAAGTATGGTTTCGGTTTGTCATAGAGGAGCATCAGTCTTATTTTGATCTAGTCTTATTTAGCGGTGTGGGTCCTCCTATCTTGCTTCACATTTGGGTGTGTTTCATGATTCTTATACTCTAATATGTATTTGCACATGTTGAGAGATTCTATAGTGGTAGCCCGTGTTTATAGTTTTTGTTTGTGCACTATTGAGTGTTATGACACTAGGATGAACATTCCGTTACTTTATACGGTAGGTTTTGATGTGATTTCTGGACGGTTTGGCTACGACTTGTGATTTAGGTTCCCTATAGGCAGGGGAAGTCTATTACGTATTGTGGTTTTGTTCTATGGGATTGAGTTAGTAGAGTGTTTTTATTGTTGAGATGTTTACCTTACTTGTGATTCTGAGTGGAAGATGGGAACTCGGTGTTCATTGTGGTTTGATATGTTTGAACCAGTCCACGTGTCGCGATGGAGTTATATTAGGATGATATCCTTGTGATTAGTTCATCTGTTTTGTTCTCCTTTGTGGAATGGATTCGTAGTATGATACCGATAAGGAGTTGGACTTGTTGATAATTCTCCCATGTGTTTCTCTTTCCATATTCAATAATATTCGCGGTGTGCTTATTGGGTTTAAATTACGAGGTATATGCCCAGGTAGCGTTAGGTGTGACTTGTTGATTTGGGTGAGTGATTATGATATCTTCATGTTTCTTGCATCTTTTCAGTGTTGGGAAGGTTTGGAATAGGGTTCTAACTAATATGAGGTTATTTATCGGTGATGGATTTGATAATGGGAAGCTATTGTGGTCAGAGTTGTTGCTACGAGCATATGGACGATGTGTTATGTCGTGTGGTTATACCTTGTGGGTGTATGCATGAGCTGTTGCAGCTGGTTGAGGTTGAAACAATGTGTATGCGTGGGAATCGGGTCTTCGGGGGATGATCTGATGTTTAAATTTGGTTCTAAGACTTATTGGTATAGGTGGAAGGAATAATCTTCAGTTGAGATGGTGTTGTCGGGCTTATGTGGATTGGGGTGATGTGAGATCACCCGCGAGTATATGTATTGTGAGTCCATTGAGTGATTTGTTGGCTTGGGAGCGACTATTGCCACGTTCGAGGATGAACGACCGTTAAGAGGGGGAGAATGTAATGACCCGACCAATTATTTTGAGCATTAGCATTTCGGTCGGTGGTTTAAGGTCTTGAGTAGCTTCATATTTTGTATTATGACTTGCGTGTATGGTTGGATTCGGTTTTCGAGTGATTGGGGATTGATTTTGGAAGAATGATTAATGTTTTAGAAGCTTATGTGGTAAGAATTAACAAGAGTTTGATTTTTGTGTAGAGAACTCCAAAATGGTGTTTTGATCATTCCAATAGCTTCGGACATAGGCGTATGTCCGGATTTGGATTTGGAGGTCCGTAGGTTGATTTGATGCTTTTTGGCGAAAGTTAGAAAGTTAAAGGTTTGAAAGGTTGAAAGGTTTGATCAGGAGTTGACTTTGTTGATATCGGGTTCGGATTGTGATTCTAGGAGTTGGTATAGCTCTGTTGTGTCATTTAAGACTTGCATACAAAATTTTGAGGTCATTCCGGGTTGATTTGATATAATTCGGTGCGAGTTGTAGAAGTTGATAGTTCATTAGTTCATTAGGCTTGAATTGAGGTGCAATTCACAGTTTTGATGTTGTTTGTTGTGATTTAAGGCCTCGAGCAGGTCCGCGTTATGTTATGGAACTTGTTGGTATGTTAGATCGGGGTCACGGGGGCCTCGGGTGTGTTTTGGATGAATTACGGGTCATTTCTCTATGTTTTGGACTACTGATGGATGTCGTCTGATGTTGTTATACGCGATCGCGAAGTGTAAGTCGCGTTCGCGTAGTGTATTTTTATGGTAGGAAGCTTCCCTTTTTCGCATTCGCAATGTTAAGGCCATGATTGCGGACCTTTGGGGAGCTAACTCATCGCGTTCGCGGGGTAGGGTCACAATGGCGTGGTGGGTGGTCAGGCTGGGGAGGCCAGGAGCTTTAGCCTTCGCGTTCGCATAGGTTTGGATCGCGTTTGCGTCTATCCTTCTGCATTCGCGTAGCACGTTTTTGGAAGCTGATGATTTTGTTCTACACGTTCGCGTGGGAGTTTCCATGATCGCGATGTATGTTGCATGGGAAAAATATAAATTACTCTATTTCGAGGGTTATGATATTTGTTTCACTTTTTGAGTTAGAGAGCTCGGTATTGGACGATTTTGGATGGGATTTTCACGATTTGGATTGGGGAAAGTATTCTTGACTCGGATTTGGTTATATTTTATGATTCCATCTTCATTTTTAGCATTTAATTATTGATTTGAATTTGAGAAAATGAGAATTTTTTGTAAAAACTTTCTAAAATATTAAATGATGATTTGAAGGCCAATTTGGGGTCGGAATTGGATGATTTTGGTATGGTGAGACTCGTATCGGAATGGGTGTTCGGATTTTATTAGTTTTTTTGGATTTCAAGGAGTGGGCCCAGGGTTTTTGGGTTAACTTTATGGTATTCATTAAATATCGAAACTTTATTATCTGGAATTGTTTCCTATGGATTTTATTTATGATATTAAGTTAGTTTGGCTAGATTCGAGTCGTTCGTAGGTTATTTAACACAGGAAGTTCTATTTAGAGTATTGATTTAGCTTCTTTTAGATAAGTATCTTGCCTAACTTTGTGTGGGGAAACTACCCCGTAGGATTTGGTTTAATTGCACTATTTGGATTACGTGGAAGACGTGTACATGAGTTTACGAGTGAGTACGCGATCTTATATGTGGAAATTAACCTGATTAGACTCTTAGGCTTCGTATATGCATTTAATTGTATTTGTCGTTACATGTTCTACATTCATTAGTTAAATTTATCCATATATGCTTTAATTGAATTTGTAATTGCATGTTCTACATTCTACTCTCAAGTTTATTCTTACATGCTTTATTTGAAGTTGTTAGTATATGTTCTATCTTTTATTTGTCAAGTTTAATCTTATATGATTTATTTGAAGTTGTTAGATTTTTATTGTCATGTTGCCTCTTTCATTGTTGAATTACTCTTATTTGAAGTTGCCATCACATGATATCCCTTCGTTGTCAAGCTATTCTCATGCATTTAGACATAGTTGCTAGTTCGTACCATCTGTTTCATTGTTAGCTTATGTCATACATTAGAATTCGAAGTTGTCACTTCATGGGAATACCTTCATTATTGAGTTTATTCCTAAGCAATTAATTGAAGTTGATGTTATTGAAAGCCATTAACCTGTTTTCGTTGAAGTTGTCATTTAATGGAGTATTTTTTGCATTATTGAGTTATTTTTCCACGTTTCATTTTGTTGCTATTGAGATTCTTGTACACATTGTGGATTGAGTCGTGGGCTAGGTGGTGTAGTGATATTGGTATTAGTGTTTGGAAAAGAGTTGTGGCCTATGGGCACTTGTGGTACGAGTTGATATGTCATGTTGTTGTGATGTTAGCACATGTGATTTGTTGTGTGGATTGATTGTTGTTATGCAGAGAATAAGGGTGGCATCTCATTATTGTTTATTGTGCGGAGTGATACAGGTGGCTATTGTGTTAATGTCTGGGCGGAGTGATATGGGTGGCTATTATGTTATTGTCTGGGCAGAGCAATACGGGTGGCTATTACGCGGAGTGATACGAGTGGCTATTGTGTTATTGTCTGGGTGGAGCGATACAGAGGCCTATTGGGTTATTCTCTGGGCAGAGCGATACGGGTGGCTATTATGCGGAGTGATACGGGTGGTTATTGTGTCATTGTCTTGGCGGAGCGATACGGGTGGCTATTATGCAGAGTGATACGGGTGGCTATTATGGTATTGTTTAGGCGAAGTGATAAGGGTGGCTATTATGATGTTCTCAATACGGAGAGATAACGGTGGCTATGTCAGGGATGATATGTAAAGGCCTGGGTGCATAATATTGATGATATTCATGTGATGGTGTGATTTTCCTTGTGGATGTCTTGCACCTTACGTGACTTGTTGTGTTGTTTCCATTGAGCTACTTGATGTCTTTGATATTACTTGTTGACTTGGACTATAATAGTATACTCGCACAAACATACACTGTAGCATGCCGTTTACACCGGTTCCGAAGTATGAAACTTGAAATTTATTGATCATGCACATGTACTCTTGTATTACCTGCTTCCATTGTGGTATTGAGCCTGTAATCACGCCGGGCGGATTGTTATTGTGAGATTGTGACCATGACGGGACGATTGAGATATTGGCATGTGAATTGTCCATGCGGTTGTGATTAATAATATGGGTAGAGGGTGCCATGAGTATATGGATTGTGAATTAGGACTCGTGATTTGTGTTTATGAGATGAGGTATCTCGGAGTAATTTTGTGGTAAAACTTGTGCTAGAAAGGTTTGATTACTTAGTTGTCATTTGTTTTCCTTAATTGATGTCACTGGTATGTTAATGGTGTTCGGATTACTTCACTGTTTATATCGCATCTTTATTCCTTGTTGTAATTACTGGTCCTTGTTTCCATTATTAGCTTTATTCTTATATACTGCATAGGTTTTACGACTAGTAGGTATCTTGACTATACCTCGTCACTACTCCACTGAGGTTAGTCTTAATACTTACTGGGTACCGACCGTGGTGTACTCATACTACACTTCTGCACATTTTGGTGCAGATCTAGGTATTGGAGATAACGGACACAGGAAGGGTTAGCTTCTTGATCGCGAGAATTCAAGGTAGAGTTTCTTGGTCGTCGCAGACCCTTGAAGTCCTTTTCCTTTCGATTGTACTGTTAACTCGTTATCCAAACAATATTGTATTTTGTTTTTGAGATATTTCTATGTATTTAGCTAGAGTTTGTGGCTCTGTATTACATAATCTTGGGAGGATTGTTGTGAATATTGTCGCGTAGGCTTATGTCACATTTATTTCAGTATTTATATTAAATTTTGCTTTAAAATATCATGTTTAACTGGTTTAACTATGGTAAGTAATCGGCTTACCTAGTCTTAGAGACTAGGTGCCATTATGATGCCTATGGTGAGATTTTGGGTCGTGAGAGAAGCGATTTGTTAAGAACCTTTTCTTTCGAAATTCATTGGTAAGCATCTTTATCTAGTTTTCAATCAAGTTCAATTACTTTTCATGAATTTTTAACATCAAATCTATGAATTTCATGGTAGAATTTAGGAATTTTGTAAAATTTGGATTTAGACCTCAAACTGAGGTCGGATTTTGAAACAAATCACATAACCGGGCTCGAGGTGAATGGGTAATCGGGATTTGGTCTAAATCTTGGATTTTGATCGAGCGGGCCTGAGGTTGAATTTTGTTGACTTTTTAAATTTAGCTATATATTAAGCCTTTTTCATTCGTGGGTAGTTTCTAAAGCTTAAATTGGATTATTTGAATGCTATTTGTGGTAAGTGTCATTTTTAATTTTGAGTTGAGGGAATTAGGACTTGTTTGGTCTATTTGCTACGTGAATTATATTTGGGGATGGCGTATATGCGAGGTGACGAGTGTATATGCATTGTCATTTGTTAAAGCATGTGGGTTGGGCTATTTACCTTTATGTAGTTATTTTTTTCATGTTATATCTCGTTACATGCTTTATTGATACATGTCCCTACTTGTTATTCATGCCTTACTTGTTTATCTTTCATTTAGTTGTTACTTGATTTGATTTATTCATGTCTCGCTTAATATCTGCTTACCTGCTACATGATTTTACCTTTATTAATTGTATATCTTCATTGTCTCATTCTTTACTTTCCTTTATTATCTATACATTACTTGTTGCACTTAATTATGTTATATTCTATTGAGTGAGTCCTTTAGCAATTCTTGTATTAATGAATTACTGAGATTTATGAGTATGAGGTATTGGTTATTCTCTGTTTGTACTAGTAGATCCTTGATATTATGTACACTTTAGTACCCTTTTTCTGTTGAGATTTTGGAATTTGGTTGTGTTAAGTTGTTCGTGTTAATGAGTTGATGTTGAGAATAGGTTGCGTACCGCAAGAGTATTGAAATGAATTGATAATGGGAATGGGTTGTACACCGCAACAAATATTGTGATAAATGTTGAGATCGGGTTGCACGCCGTAATAGATAATGTGATAAATGTTGGGATCAGGTTGTGCGCCGCAATGGAGTATGATGTGTTATAAGTGTTTGTAGCTGTAGTGGTCTAACTCTATGTTGTGATACGAGGTTATGAATTGTTGTTATTCTGCGTCCCTCTATTAGTTGACGTTCGGGTCCTTTTATTATGAGTTCATTTGTTTCTCTACATTACTATTGTTTTCTATGTATTATTTGTACATGTTTTAGTGAGTGTCTTGTCATAGCCTCGACAGTACTTTGTCGAGGTTAGGCTCGACACTTATAGAGTACATGGGGTTGATTTTACTCATACTACACTTCTGTACTTCTTCTACAGAACTCGGAGTTAGTCCCATCGGCGTGTAGAGGCGTTTTGCTCAGATTCACTTGATCAGGAGACTTGAGGTAGAGTTGCATGGCATTACCAGTCCCTGAAGTGTCTTTCCATTATGTCTTTACTGTTTATTTTGTTTCAAACAATTGTATTTCATTCAGACCATCTTTGTTGTATTATAGTTTCTTATGTACTTGTGACTCCGAATTTCTTGGATCCGTATAGAGCGTGTTATTTATGGATTTATCATATGTATTTCAGATTTCACCAATAATTAATCATCATTATTTTGCTTTTAAATAGTTAAAATTGGTTAATTATTCAGCTGATGTTGGCTTTCCTAGCAAGTGAATATTGAGTGACATCACGGCCCCGTCGTTGGGATATTGGGTTGTGATAGTGAGGTGTCTAGACTGGCCATAAAACAAGTGAACAACTCGAGTTGGGAAGGGGTATCTTACTGGGAGCAATATTTTTCCGACTTAACTACTGGTCCATCCCGTTTTTAAAAGATGGCTGACTAATAATCCTTCACCGGGATCCCAGACCCACCGTCTTTATCTAAAAAAGAATGGGTCGTGTATCCGCAATTCCTGATTACATTCAGAAGACGGGGAAAGGGGGAACAAAAAAATAGTTTATAATATAACTCAACAATATCAAAATGGTAAAAAGCAAGCAAGCAGCATATTAGATCCAAATAAATCACAATATATACAAAAATTAATATAGCCAAATAAAATCAATATGTACAAGCTCGAATTATGATGTAGTTCCCAGCAGAGTCGCCGGACCAGTCACACCCCTTTGTATCCTGCAAAATATAGTGTTATGGATTGTGGGTGAAAGGGTCTTTTCTAATTAAAAGGATAATTGTGGATAGGGATTACTTTACTTATAGAGTCGCCACTTGGAATTGAGTTTTGGTATTCCAAGTCACTTTATTGAATCCATAATCAAAAGGAAGTGACTCCATTTATTATTCATCTGCAAAAATAAAAGATCGAGCAAAGAATTAAGTTGGTCGGGGAGAAGGTGTGAGCCACTCCCTAAATCCAGTGGTTCTATCATGTTCGCTTTATTGACTTAAACTTGGCTTGAATTAATTTTGGATAAACTGTATTTTATTTGGTTTTTATGTTTTGTCAATGCCCGCTTTTATTTGTTGAAAATTTATTAAATTCAAACTAGGATGTGTATCCCCGCCCTTAGCCTACACAAACAAATATAAGTATTCCCCACCTTAGTTCGTGTACCACTTCCTAAAGATTAATTCCTATACGAATTTGATTAAAGAAAGGAATTCATAATGAAAATACTGCAAATTGTGAAAGAATTAAATTGGTTTACAATCGCGGTGTTGTCCTGTCGCATGTTCATATTTTGAAAAAGATTTCAGCTGATTCCTCTGCCTATAAATAGGCATCCCTTCTCAATTGTAATTCATCCCTTACATTCTTCTTTCTCTCTCAATATCAATAAAGTTATTCTCTATGTGGCCGTGGAGTAGGCAAACAATATCGAACCGCGTAAATCTTATCTTGTCTTGTCTAGTATAATTTATTATTTTTCTCTTTTAATATATTTTTCCCCTTCTATTAGCCTAACATGCTTCCTAACAACTGGTATCACAGCACAGGCAGTGTAATTCTGGTAGAAAACTACGGCATTGGTGCATGAACTATTCATAAGAATAGTGCGGCACTATTGATCATCAATACTAATAATATTCATAATAGTGAAGTGCTATTCATTAATAGTGATGGTACTATTCATTAATAGTGATAGTACTATTCACCAATAGTGATTGTTCCCTACCTTAGATGGTTGGGATATTTTTCTTAAACAGAGTACTATTCGCGGTTTCTATTCACATGCACTATTCACATAAGAAAAAATATTTTTTTGTGAAGAAATGGTGTCAAAAGAAGGGAAGGTTCAAATCGACGAGTTCAATGACAAAGATTTTGGATTCTGAAAGATGCAGATAGACGATTATTTGTAACAGAAAAAATAACATTTGCCTCTGACCGGGGTAAAACCAGAGGATATGGCCAAAGAGGATTGGGATGTATTAGATTGCCAAGCTCTTGGTGTGATTCGTTTGACACTGACACAAAATGTAGCGTTCAACATCATTACCGAGAAGACAATTGCAGGCCTGATGAAGGGTTATCAAATATGTACGAGAAGACATCTGTTTTAGGTAAAGTCTATTTGATGCGGCAGTTGTTCAACTAAAAAATGACAAAAGGTGAATCTGTTACATAACATATCACCGAGTCTAATGTAATATTAACTCAGTTGAGTTCTATTAATATAACATTTGATGACAAAGTCAGGGTGTTGATTCTACTATCACCTCTACCGGAGAGTTGGCATGGAACAGTAATTGAAGTTAGTAGTTCATCAGGAAGTACCAAACTCAAATTGGATGATATCAAAGACTTGGTTCTAAGCGAAGATATTTGCAGGAGAGAATCAAGTGATTTCCCAGGATCTGTTTTTAATACCGAAAACAGGGGGAGAAATAGACAAAGAGGATAAAGTCATGGTCGTGGCAGAACAAAGTCAAGGAGAAGAGGGCAATCCAAATATCGCAAAGACATTAATTGTTGGAATTGCGATAAAAAGGGTTATTACAGTAGTTAGTGTAGAGAACCAAAGAAGAAGAAGGATGAAAATTCATCAAATGTAATTGTTGAACATGTAGGTGATGCACTAATTTGTTGTACAGATGGTCTAGTCGAATCTTGGATTCTGGACTCATGTGCATCCTTTCACTCTACCTCATGCAAAGAATTATTGCATAATTTTATTGCTGGAAAATTCAGAAAAGTTTATCTGGAAGACGGTGAACCTTTGGATATTGTTGGGAAAGGTGAAGTACATATAAATACGTCACAAGGCATGTAATGAAAATTGCAAAATGTCCGACATGTTCCTGGTCTCAAAACAATCTAATATCCATGGGTCAGATTGACAGTGAAGGATACACTACAGTATTCGATAATGGATCGTGGAAGATAACCAAAAGAAATTTGGTTGTAGCATGAGTCTTCAATGAGGGAACATTGTATGCAACTGAAATACACAGAGATAACCATGGTCATGACACAATATTCTGGTACCAGAGTCTCGGGCATATGAGTGAGAAGGAAATGAAGTTGTTGGCATCCAAAAAAAATGTTTCCAAACCTCAAGCATGTTGAATTAAGTTTATGCGAAGATTGCATTTACGGGAAACAAAAAAGAGTTGGTTTCTCAAAGGCAGGAAGAACGCCAAAGAAAGAAAAGTTGGAACTAGTGCATACGGATGTGTGGGGACCAGCTCCTTGTAATGACCTGGCTGGTTGGTTATGTGACTTGCCGGGGTGGTTGGATTGGTTTCGGGGAAATTTTGGAGTGAATTGGGACACTTTAGTCCCAAGGTTGGAAGCTTAAGTTGAAAGAGTTAACCGAAATTTGACTTTTGTGTAGATGACTCCGGAATGGAGTTTTGATGGTTTCAGTAGCATCGTATGGTGATTTTGGACTTAGGCGTATGTCCGAATATTTATTTGGAGGTCCATAGGTCGTTTTGGCTTGAATTGGTAAAAGTTAAAAAGTTGAAGGTTTGGCAGGTTGAGACCGGGTTCAGCTTTTTGTTTCAGAGTTGGAATAGGTTCGTTGTGTTATTTGGAACTTGCCTACAAAATTTGAGGTCATTCGGAGTTGATTAGATATGGTTCGACGTAGGTTTTAGAAGTTGGAAGTTTATTAGTTTCATTAGGCTTGAATTGAGGTGTGATTCGTGATTTTGATGTTGTTTGATGTGATTTGAGGCTTCAAATAAGTCCATATCATGTCCTCGGGTGTTATTTGGATCTAGTTCGGCTTCATTTTTGGTCTTGAGGAACTGATGATCAGATGTCTGGTGTATCCTTCTTCGCGATCGCGACATAGTGGTCACGTTCGCGTAGTGTTATTCGGTGGCAAGTGGTTTTGTTCTTCACGTTTGTGAATAAGATGGCCTGTTCGTGAAGGTTTAGAGGGGTTGTGCATTGCGATCGCAAGAGTGGAGTCGCGTTCATGTAGAAGAGTGAGGCTGGTTGGGGCACCATTCCTTAAGCCTTCGCATTCGCAGATAGGGGGCGCGTTCGTGTTCGCGTAGGCTTAGCACTGTGGGGAATTGCATTCCCGACCTGGGCTTCGCGTTCACGTGAGAGGTTTTGTCAGCTGGCATGATTTGTGCTTCGCAAACGCGAGGCACTTTCCGCGTTCGCGAAGAGGAACACCTGGGCAGCAGGTTTAAGATCCCATTTCGAGGGTTAGAGTTATTTTATCACATTTTGAGTTGTAGAGCTCGATTTTGGGCCATTTTGGAGGGGATTTTTACGTCTTACATTGGGATAAGTATTTTTGACTCAGATTTGTTCATTAATCTTGATTCCATCATTATTGTTTTTCATTTATTTGGTGATTTGAAGTAGAGAAAATTGGGATTTTGTAGAAACTTTTCTAAAATGAAAAATCGAGATTTGAATGTCGATTTGACGTCGGAATTGGATGATTTTGGTATTGTTAGACTCGTAATCGAATGGGTGTTCGGAATTTATGAATTTATTCGGGATCCGAGGTGTAAGCCCGAGGTTGACCTTTTGGGTTGACTTTTTGATTTTGATAAAGATCGAAACTTTATTGTTTGAAGTTGTTTCCTAAGGCATTATTTGTTGATATTGTGTTGTTTGTGACTAGATTCGAGTCATTTGGAGGCTGATGCGCATGGGAAAGGTGTGTTGGAGTATTGAGTTGCATGTTTTGAGGTAAGTAATATTTCTAAACTTGGAATTGAGGGTATTTATCCCTAAAAAACGTGTTATTTGTGTTGTGTTGGGGTGACGCACATGCTAGGTGATGGGCGTGTGGGCGTGCACTATGGTAATCATGATCCGGATTGAGTTTTGTATTGTGTTGCAATCAAGTCTTGTTTTATCCGTGTAATCCATACTTGTTAGAGTAATTGAGTTATGATTCATGTTAGAATTCGTGTTTAGGCTATGTGCTTATTCGATTGATACTTAATGACGTTAATTCGGTTGTTTTGAGTTATCTGATTTAACTGTAATTATATCTTAAATCATGGTTCTTCATTTGCATATCATATCTCAGTCTCTACTCATCATTCACTATTACATCACATGTTATCATTGTTTGGGTTGAGTAGTACGAGATTGTGAGCCCTTGAAACTTGAGAGATTGATGACTAAGGTGGGTCTGAGAGCCGTGTTGTGAGAGTTATTGTGGATCGGGCTGCACGCTATACCAGGCCATATTGGCTTTATTATTATTATTATTATTATTATTATTATTATTATTATTATTATTATTATTATGTGGATCGGGTTGCACGCCACAACAGGCCTTATAGGCTTTGATTAGCACTTGGGCAGGATCCGCCCCTCTGGGGTCTGACATACTAGTAGTGAGCGCAGGCATAGTGATATTTACACGTGCTTTGGCGAGGGGCATTAATGATAGGCACCCGTACAGTGCTGAGTGATTGTGTGTGTAATGACTGGGCATTTGAGATATGCAGGTTGAGTATTTTGAGAGTGTGAGTACTTGGAAAATGTCATCGTGAAGTCATACATTTGACATGCATAATTGACATGTAGGCATATACATGTACCATTCCTTATGCTAGTTGTACTTGATATGTTATTATGAGTGTTGGGCTTTATTTGTTGAACTTGTAAGCATGTCTAAATATTTGTACCATGAACGAGCTGATTATGAAATTCCTCTAAGTTAATTATTGTTATTTCCATTATTATACATGTGTTGTCATTATATTGGACTATAATTGTCTTCTTCTGAGCTCATCACTGATTTCAGCCCAAGGTTAGTTCCATTACTTAATAAGTACATGAGGTCGGTTGTACACATATTATACTCTGCACTTCGTGTGCAAATCTAGATGCATTCAGACGTGGTGACTGCTAGATCCGTGCTAGTACCTGCTTGGAGACTTCAAGGTAGCTGCTATGACATCCGCAGACCTTGACTCTATTTCCTTTTATTTTCCTTCTGTACTGTTCTATTACTCATACAGTTGTACTAGATATTCGGTTTATGTTTGATACTTAGAAGAGCTCATGTACTCGTCGATACCAGATTTTGGGGTGGTTGTAGTAGTATTTCAGTTATTTGTATCAGCTATTTATGATATTTCCATTGTTGAGTTTATTAAACCCTATTTATTCAAATGTTTAGCTATTATGTGATTGTCGGCTTGCCTGGCAAGTAGTGTTAGGCATCGTCGAGGCTCCGGTGGGAGTTGGGTCGTGACATATTGGTATCAGAGCTAAATTGCTTTGATCTCATAAGTCATGGGAAGGTTTAGTAGAGTCTTACGGATAGGTACGGAGACGTCCGTACTTATCTTCGAGAGGTTACGAATAGTTAGGAAACTTAACTTTCTTGTATTCTTGTCGTGTGGATTTGTTATTTCTGGAATCTGAACTTCTATTCTTCTATTCTCTCACAGATGGTGAGGACATGTACGGCGTAATCAGGCGAACAACCACTAGTACTACCAGCTAGAGCCGTGAGAGGTCAGGTCTAAGGTAGAGGTCGAGGCCGAGGCTGAGGTGAGGCTCGTACTACAGCTAGGACAGCACCTGTGGAGCCACTAGTTGTTCCAGCTTAGGGACCAGCCATGCCCATTGTTATCCCAGGCCTTCAGGAGGCCTTAGCCCAGATTTTGATTGTGTGCACGAGCCTGGCTCAGGCAGTTTCAGTTCCAGCTCCACCAACTATTTCGCAAGCCGGGGGAGGTGCCAAGACTCCCGCCGCTCGTACTCCAGAGCATCTAGATCAAGGACATCAAACACAAGGTATATTGTTTGTTCAGCCGGTTGCTGCTGCTCAGGCCGAGGTTAGTCCACGTATGCGTGATGAGAAGTAGGAGAAATTGGAGCAGTTTGGGAGGCTTAGCCTCCAGAGTTCAGTAGGGCATAGTCAGAGGATTCTCAACAATTTATAGATAGGTGTCAGCGGATGTTTCTCACAACATGTCTTTTGGATAGCAGTGGGGTTTCATTTACTACTTTTTAGCTGATAGGGGCAGCTTACCAATGGTGTTAGGCTTATGTGTTAAGCAGGCCAGCTGCTGCAGCTCCACTTAAATGGCATGAGTTCTCGGTTCTCTTCTTAGAGAAGTATGTCCCACATACTCGCAAAGAGGAGTTGCATACGCAGTTTGAGCAGCTACGCTAGGAGGGTATGACCATGACTCAGTATGAAATGAGGTTTTCAAAGTTGGCTCGTCACGCGGTATGCTTGGTTCCCACCGAGAGGGAGAAGATTAGGAGGTTCATTGATGGCCTCAACTATGTATTACACTTCATTATGGTCGAGAGGTTGCGATAGGTACGAGGTTTGATCAGGTGGTCGATACTTCTATACTCTTAGAGCTGGTTCGCATGCAGGAGCACAAGGAGCGGTAGGGCAAGAAGCCTCGTGTTTCAGGTAGTTTCAGTGTTACCTCATCTGGAGGTCAGTCACATCACATCAGAGGTCGTCCTTATAGACTCGATCAGATAGCTCGTCCGATTCATCGTGGTGCATCAGCTAGTCATGGTTCATACAATACTCGTCCGGGTCAGTCATGTTTCAGTGCACTCCCAGCTCAAAGTTTATACCATGATCCATCAATTCAGGGTTCGTCAGTACCGGGCTATTCTAGTTCTCGGGGTCTGGTTCATGCCCCGCCACCATCTTTGGATCGAGGTTGCGTCGAGTATGGGAGTTGGGTCATGTGAGGAGTTATTTCCCCCGTCTTATGGGAGGTTCCGGTCAGCAGAGGGGTCAAGCTACTACTTCCACACTGGTTACTACACCACCCATGCAGCCAGCTCGGGGTGGGACTCGGGTAGTTCCAGGTCACCCTAGAGGGAGAGGCTGATCAGGTGGTAGTCAGGCTCGATGCTATGCTTTTCGTGCCTGGCCAGAGGCAATTTCTTCAGACAAAGTGATCAAAGGTATTGTTTCAGTGTTCCACAGGGATGCTTCGGTATTATTTGACCCTGGTTCCACTTATTCATTTGTATCATCGTACTTTGCTCGTTATTTAGACATGCCCCATGATTTTTTAGTTATGCATGTTCATGTATCTACGCCGGTGGGTTACTCTATTATTGTGGACCGTGTATATCGGTCATGTGTGGTAGCTATTGGGGGTTATGAGACAAGAGTCAATCTTCTACTACTTTGAATGGTTGATTTTGATATGATATAGGGCATGGATTGGTTGTCGATGTGTCACGCTACTCTAGATTGTCACGCCGAGACCGTGACATTGGCAATGATAGGGATTCTGAGGTTAGAGAGGAGAGGGTCCCTGGATTATGTTCCTAGTAGAGTGATCTCGTACTTGAAGGCACAATGGATGATTGCAGAAGGGATGTTTGGCATATTTGGCCTTTGTAAGAGATGTTAGTGCTGATACTTCTACTATTGAGTCAGTGCTAGTAGTGAGAGTCTTTCCATATGTGTTTCCTATAGAACTGTCGAAGATGCCACCCGACAAGGACATTGATTTTGGTCTACACCTGGTGCCGGGAACTCAGCCCATCTCTATTCCTCCATATAGTATGGCACCATCAAAGTTGAAGGAATTGATGGAACATCTTCAAGAGCAACTTGATAAGGGATTCATTAGGCCTAGTATGTCACCTTGGGGTGCACCAATCTTGTTTGTAAAGAAAAAGGATGGTACTATGCAGATGTGTATTGATTAAAGACAGTTGAAAAAGTTACAATTAAGAACAAGTACCCACTACAGCGCATTGATGAATTATTTGACCAGCTTTAGGGTGCTAGATTGTTTTCGAAGATTGATTTGAGGTCTGGGTATCATCAGCTGAAGATTCAGGATTCAAATATTCTGAAGATGGACCTGTTATGGTCACTACGAGTTTCTTGTGATGTTTGGGCTGACCAATGCCCTATCTGCCTTTATGCATTTGCTGAATAGTGTATTCAAGCCATATCTTGATTCATTTGCCATCATGTTCATTGATAACATCTTGGTGTATTCATGTAGCCAGGAGGATCATGAGCAACATCTGAGAATTGTACTCCAGGCGTTGAGTTAGAAGAAGTTATATGCTAAATTCTCCAAGTGTGAGTTTTGGCATGATTCGATGGCGTTCTTGGTCCATGTGGTGTCCAAAGAGGGGATCAAGGTAGATACGATAAAGATTGAGGAAGTTTAGAGTTGTCCTAGACTGTTTTCAGCTATAGAGATTCAGAGCTTCATGGGTTTGGCAGGGTATTATCGCTATTTTCTGGAGGGTTTTTCATTCATTGCTGTACTTTGACTAGATTGAGCCAGAAGGGTGCCCGATTCAGGTTGTCTGATGAGTGTGAGAAGAGCTTTCAAAAGCTCAAGACTATCTTGAAGACAGCTCTAGTTCTAGTTTTGCCTTCACCAACGGGTTCAAATATGGCTTATTATGATGCTTTGCGGATTGGTATTGGTTGTGTCTTGATGAACGAGGGTAGGGTGATTGCTTATGCTTCGTGCCGGTTGAAGCCCCATGAGAAGAACTACCCCGTTCATGATCTTGAGTTCGCAACTATTGTTCACATACTGAAGATTTGGAGGCACTATCTTTATGGTGTGTCTTGTGAGGTATTCACAGATCATCGGAGTCTACATCACTTGTTTAAGCAAAAGGATCTAAACTTTAGGCATCAGAGGTGGTTAGAGTTTCTGAAAGACTATGATATCACTATTTAGTATCATCCCGAGAAGGCCAATATGGTGGTCGATGCCTTGAGTAAGAAAGCGGAGAGTTTGGGTAGCCTTGCATATACTCTAGTTGGTGAGAGACTGTTAGCATTGGATGTTTAGGCGTTGACCAATTAGTTTGTGAAGTGTAATGTCTCGGAGCCTAGCCGGGTTCTAGCTTGCGTGATTTCTCGGTCTTCTTTGTATGAGTTCATCAGAGAGCGTCAGTATGACGACCCCCATTTGCTTGTCCTTAAT
The DNA here is from genome assembly GCA_000715115.1 of Nicotiana otophora. Lineage (NCBI taxonomy): Eukaryota > Viridiplantae > Streptophyta > Magnoliopsida > Solanales > Solanaceae > Nicotiana > Nicotiana otophora. The sequence goes on along the minus strand of AWOL01S0005472.1, from coordinate 121,299 downwards.
GACACGGTGCAGCACGGTGATTCCAACGAGGTTTCCATTAGAGATAATGGGGTATTGGGGATGCAGGGTCAGATTTGTGTGCCCAATGTATATGGGTTGCATGAGTTGATTCTTGTGGAGGCCCACAGTTTGTGATATTTCATTCATCTGGGTGCTATGAAGATGTATCACGATTTGAGACATCATTATTGGTGGAGAAGAATGAAGTAAGATATAGTGGAGTTTTTTGGCTCGATATATGAACTGCCAGCAGGTGAAGTACGAGCATCAGACGCCGGGCGGTTTGCTTCAGAAACTTGAGATTACCGAGTGAAAATGGGAGCATGTTACCATGGACTTCGTTTATGGACTTCCACGGACTTTGAAGAAATTTGATGCATTTTGGGTGATTATGGACCAGTTGACTAAGTCTGCACACTTTATTCTGGTTGTGACTACCTATTCTGTAGTGAGGTTAGCTCAGATGTATATCCGGGAGATTATCCGCTTGCATGGCATGCCCATTTTCATCATTTATGATGAGGGCACGCAGTTCACATCGCAGTTTTGGAGAGCAATGCAGCGATAGTTAGGCACGCGGGTTGAGTTGAGTACAATATTCCACCCCCAGACGGATGGACAGTCCGAGCGCACCATTCACATCTTGGAGGTTATGCTATGCGCCTTAGTTTTGTCACATGCTTATTTCTCTTAAATGTTTCTACCGTAAATGTTTATGAGTTATTGGTTGATTTGATATGCTATCATATGTCTCACTCTGGTTTAATAGTTGCTTGGTACAGTGGAGTTTTTCTACGTGAAGTTGATGTTACTTGTTCTTCAAGGTTGTTAATATCCATTTCGTTATGCTTTCTGTTGTCAGTTTTCTTTTATTATCTTGCATGAGTTTTATGACTAGTGAGTGTCGTGACTTGAACCTTGTCACTACTCCACCGATGTTAGTCTTGATACTTACTGGGTACCGACTGTGGTTTACTCATACTATGCTTCTTCACATTCTTTGTGCAGATCCAGGTACCTTAGATCGTGCTGGTCATTAGAGAGTTGTGCCCGAGCTGTTGTAGACTTCAAGGAATACCTGTTGTTCCACTTGCAGGACTCGCAGTCACCATCTTACTTCATTTTCTACTGTTTATTGTATCCCAAATAGTGATGTATGTTTTAGACTTCTTGTGTATTCCATGTAGAGCTTATGACTTAGTATTACCGGATTTTGGGACTATGACTGTTGTATTTTTGTTTTGTCTATGTTATGGCATTTCTCAACTTTTATTTAATATTTAATTTCTTATATTTTATTTGATCTCAACATGTGATAGGCTTACCTAGTCTTAGGAACTAAGTGCCATCACAACTCTTATAGTGGGATTTGGGTCGTGACAAGTTGGTATCAAAGGCCTAGGTTCATATGTTCTACGAGTCATAAGCAAGTTTAGTAGAGTCTTGCGGATCGGTGTAGAAAAGTTTGTACTTATCTTCGAGAGACTGTGGAGCTATTAGGAAATTTCACTTTTTTCATTCTTTATCATCTGGAATTATTGATTTCGGAGTTTGAGCCTTTGACTTTCTATTCTCCCACGTATGGTGAGGATACGAGCTTCAGTTACTGATGTTGCTACCCCCGGTGTTGGTGTTGCTAGGGGCCGGAGAAGATGCAGAGGCAGGGCATGTGCTGTAGCGAGGGTTCGTGCTAGGGCCGCCACCAGTAGCTCCGGTTGGGGAGCTGGCACCCTAAGCACATATTGCTACCCCTGGACTTCAAGTGACTTTAGCGCACTTTCTGAGCATGTTTGGTACCTTGGCTGAGGAGGGGTTTATCCCGGTTACACCAGCTAATTCATAGGCTGGGGGGGGGGGAGCTCAGACTCCCACCGCCCATACCGGTGAAGCCCGTGATTGTTGTTTAGCCCAAGGTCGGGTCAGTCGCATCGGTTGAGGAGAAGAAGAGGTTAGAGAGGTATCTAGAAGTATCATCCTCCTCATTTCAGCGGTGGAGCTTGTGAGGATGTACATGGTTTCTTAGACCAGTGTCATTATATTCTGTGTACTATGGCCATAATGGAGTTGAGCAGGGTTGACCTTACTACTTTGCAACTGATAGGGATGGTGGCATACTTATGAGGCGAGTAGACTAGCTGGTGCAGTGCCACCCACTTAGTCCCAGTTCACTAGCCTCTTCATGACGGAGTTTATTCCACAGACCTGCAGTGATGAGTTGCACACCGAGTTTGAGTAGTTACGCCAGGGAGTATGACTGTGTCCGAGTATGCTATGAGGTTTACTGAGTTATCTTATCATGCACCTGCTTTGGTTGTAACTATTAGAGAGAGAGTCTGTAGATTTATTGAGGTACTCGATTATAGCCTCATAATTGAGATGGCATGAGACTTGGAGACTAACACTCTAGACCATCAGGTTGTGGAGATTGCTAGGAGGTTGGAGCTTATCCGCGTCCAGGAGAAAAGGGATAGGGAGGCCAAGAGGCCTCTAGATTTTGGAGGGTTTAGTTGTTCCCACTATACGGTTTCAGCTCGTCATGGTAGAGGCTTTACCAGTTGACCAGTTGACCAGTTCAGTCTGCACTTCAAGTTACTCGTAGTGCTCCATCTAGTCAGGGACCTCAGGATACTTATATTGAACAGCCATCTTTCTGTGCACCTTTTACATGGGGTTCCTACAGCGGTTATTCTAGACGTCCGGGGCAGACTCAATACTATCCATCATGCTCGTAAAGGGGAGTGTGGTAATACTAGGCACATGGTGAGAGATTGTCCTAGACTTCGGAGGGGTGGACCTCTGCAAGGCACTCAGGCTATGGTTTCTGCTCTAGTTGCTTCTCTACATGCACAACCAGTTAGAGGTGGAGGACAGGCAGGTAGAGGATGTCCTCGGGGGTGAGGCCATGCTCGTTGTTATGCTCTCCCAGGTAGGACTGAGGTCGTTGAATCAGATGTTGTCATTATAGGTATTGTTCCAGTCTGTCATAGAGATGCATCAGTTTTATTTGTTTTGGGTTCCACTTATTCGTATGTGTCATCCTATTTTTCTTCATATTTTGATATGTCTCGTGATTGTTTGGGTACCCCTGTTTATGTGTCTACACTCGTTGGGGATTTTATTATGATGGATCATGTCTATCATTATTGTTTGGTCTCTATTGGGGGCTATGAGATTAGGGTTGACCTTCTGTTACTAAATATGGTAGATTTTGAGGTGATTTTAGGCATGGATTAATTGTCGCCATATCACGCTATTCTTGATTGTCATACTAAGACGGGGATGTTGGCTATGTCGGGGTTGCCGAGGTTGGAGTGGAGAGGTTCATTAGGTCATGTTTCTAATAGGGTGGTGTCTTTTCTGAAGGCTCAATATATGATTGAGAAGTGGTGTTTGGTGTACTTAGCCTTTGTGGGGGATGTTAGTGCTGATACTCCTACTGCCGAGTCAGTTCTAGCAGTGAGTGAGTTTCCAAATGTGTTTCCAGCAGACCCATTAGGCATGCCACCCGATAGGGATATTGATTTTGGTGATCTGGTGCCGGGAACTTAGCCCATCTCTATTCCACCATATTACATGGCATTAGTGGAGTTGAAGGAATTAAAAGAATGGCTTCAAGAGTTGCTTGATCAAGGTTTCATCGGACCAAGTGTCTCACCTTGGGGTTCTCCAGTTCTATTTGTAAAGAAGAAGGATGGTTCTATGAGGATGTGTATTGACTACAGGCAGTTGAACAAGGTTACCGTCAAAAACAAGTACCCACTACCGCGTATTGATCATCTATTTGATCAGCTTCAGGGTGCTAGGGTATTCTTGAAGATTATTGGGGTGCCATCTGTTGAAGATCCGAGATTTAGATATTCCCAAGACGGTTTAGGACACTCTATAGCCACTATGAGTTTTTGGTGATATCTTTTGGTCTGACCAATGCCCCAGCAGCTTTCATGAACTCGATGAACAGCGTGTTTCTGCCTTATCTTGATTCCTTCATCACCGTGTTCATTGATGATATATTGGTGTATTCTCATAGCCGAGAGGAGCATGAGCAGCACTTGAGGATCGTGTTCTAGACTTTAAGGGAGAATAAGTTATATGCTAAATTCTCCAAGTACGGGTTTTGGCTAGATTCAGTGGCATTCTTTGGTCACTTGGTGTCTAGTGAGGGGATTAAGGTGGATCCGAAGAAGATTGAGGCAATACATAGTATGCCCAGACCTTCTACCGCTACTAGGATTCAGAGTTTTCTAGGTTTAGCTGGGTACTATCACAGTTTTGTGGAGGGTTTTTCATCCATCGCAGCTCATTTTACTAGATTGACTCAGAAGAGTGCTCTATTCAGGGGGCCTGACGAGTGTGAGGAGAGATTTCAGAAGCTCAAGACTTCCTTGACTGCAGCTCTAGTTCTAGTTTTACCTTCATCATCGAGTTCTTATACAGTCTATTGTGATGCTTCATGGGTTGGAATTGGGTGAATGTTGATGCATGAGGGTATAATTATCGCTTATGCTTCGTATCAGTTGAAGCCCCATGAGAAGAACTACCCGGTACACGATTTGGAGTTAGCAGCTCAAGATTTGGAGGCACTATCTTTACGGCATGTCGTGTGAGTGTTCACGGATTACATGAGTCAACAACACCTATTAAACCAAAAGGATCTAAATTTAAGGTAACGGAGGTGGTTAGAGCTACAAAAGGACTATGATATCACCATTCTTTATCATCACGGGAAATCAATGTGGTGGCCGACGCTTTGAGTAGGAAGACTGAGAGCATGGGGAGTCTTGGTTTTATTCCAGTTGGGGAGAGACAATTAGCTTTGGATGTTCAAGCTTTGGCCAACAGGTTCATGAGGTTGGATGTTTCGGAGCCTAGTAGGGTTCTTGCTTGTGTTGTATCACGGTCGTCATTGTTTGAGTGCATCAAGGTATGCAGTATGGTAATTCCAAAGAGGTGGCTATTGGTGATGATGGGGTATTGAGGCTTCAGAGCCGGATTTGTGTACCCAATGTGGATCGGTTGTGGGAACTAATTCTTAAGGAGGCCCATAGTTCGCGGTATTCCATTCATCCGGGCGCCACGAAGATGTACCAGGATTTGAAGCAGCACTAGTGGTGGAGGATAATAAAGAAAGATATTGGTTGATTATGTAGCTCGGTGTTTGAACTGCCAACAGGTTAAGTGTGAACATCAAAGACCGGGTGGTTTCCTTCAGAGGCTTGATATTTTAAAATGGATTTGGTTTCCTTCAGAGGCTTGATATTTTAAAGTGGATATGGGAGAATATCACCATGGATTTTGTGTTGGGCTACCACGGACCTTAAGGAGATTCGACGATGTGTGGGTCATTGTGGACAGACTGACCAATTCTGGACACTTTATTCCAGTCATGTCTACCTACTCTTTAGAGCAGCTGGCTCGGATTTATCTTTGTGGGATTGTGCGCCTTCATGGTGTGCTTATGTCTATCATCTTGGATTGAGGCACGCAGTTCACATTGCATTTTTGGAGAGTCGTACAGCGTGAATCGGCACACAGGTTGAGCTGAGTACGCCATTTCATCTGCAGATGGACGCACAATCCGAGCGCACTATTCAGATCTTGGAGGACATATTATGAGCATGTGCCATTGACTTTTAGGGTTAGAGGGATTAGTTTCTACTGTTAGCAGAGTTCGCTTACAACAACAACTATCAGTTGAGCATCCAGATGGCTCCATATGAGGCCTTATATGGGATGTGATGTCATTCTCCGGTTGGTTGGTTTGAGCATGGGGATGCTAAGTAGTTGGGCACTGATTTGGTTCGGGATGCCTTGGAGAAGGTGAAGTTGATCCAGAAACGTCTTCGTACAGCACAATCCAGGTAAAAGTTTCATGCTGATAAGAAGGATCGCTATGTGGCATTCATGGTGGGCGAGAGGGTTCTACTCAGAGTTTCACCCATGAAGGGTGTGATGAGGTTCGGGAAGAAGGTCAATTTGAGCCCTCGATATATTGGTCCTTTTGAGTTTCTTGAGAGAGTTGGTGAGGTGTCCTACATACTTGCATTACCACCCAGCTTATCGGTAGTTCACCCGATATTCTATGTTTCCATGCTCCGAAAGTACTATAGAGATCTGTCACATGTGTTAGATTTCAGCTCGGTGCAGTTTGACAAGGATTTGACTTATGTTTAGAAGCTGGTAGCTATTTTGGATAGGCAGATCCGGAAGTTGAGGTCGAAGAACATTGCATCGATAAAAGTTCAATAGAGGGGTCAACCGGTCGAGGAGGTGACTTGGAAGACCGATCATGTTATGCGTTGCCGATGTACTCATCTTTTTGTCATTTCAGGTATGTCTCTATACTCGTTCGAGGACGATTTTATTTAAGATGGGGAGAATATAATGACTTAACTAGTCGTTTTGTGTATTTGAACCCCGTTTCCCCTTTTGAACCTTCCTATATATAATTGTGGTTATGACTTGCGGGGATGATTGATTGGGTTTCGGAGAGGTTTTGGATTGATTTGGAACACTTAGTTCTTAGTTTGGAAGCTTAGGTTAGAAGGGTTGATCAAGGTTTAACTTGTGTGAAAATGACTCTGGAACAGTATTTTGATTGTCCCAATAGGTTCGTATAGTGATTTTTGAATTAGGCATATGCCCAGAATTGCATTCGGAGGTCCCTATGGTAATTGACTCTTTTTGGCCGAAAGTTGGTAATTTGAAGGTTTAGAATTTTCCTAAGTTTGACCATGGATTGACTTTATGGCTATCGGATTAGAATTTTGGTTTTGGTTCTTGAAATAGGTCCATTTTGTCATTTGGGACTTGTGTGCAAAGTTTGCTTTCATTCCGAGTTGATTTTGTATGAATCGGATGCTTGGTTGTGATTTTAGATGTTCTTGAGTTTCATTGTGATTTTTATGCGTTTTGATGTTCAATTCGTGGTTTCGGATGTTATTTTGGTAACTTGAGCTTGCGAGCGAGTTCGTATGATTTTTCTAGACTTGTGTGGATATTTGGTGTGGAGCTCCGAGGGTTCGGGTGAGTTTCAGACGTGTTTCGGATCATTTGGATTGATGTTCAGATTTGCTAGTTCTTGGCTGGTGCTCGGGGTTTCACAAATGCGAGCGTTAGTTCACATTTGTGATTATCGCATTTGCGAAGGATCTACCGCAATTGCGGAACTTAGCAGGGGGAGATAAGCTTCACATTTGCGAAGCCTGGCTCGCAATTGTGATGGGGCACCTGGGCAAGGATGACCGCATTTGCGATCAAAGGGTCGCTTTTGCGAAGGGGACTGGCTTTGCATTTGCAAAGTGTGGGTCGCATTTGTGACGTTCCCTGGGGCTGACACTATTCGCTTTGGCAATCCATGCATCGCATTTGCGAATCTCTGATCGCAAATGCAACTTCTACAGCTGAACAAATAGTTGCGATTTCAGGACTTAGTCTCATTTTATCACATTTTGAGACCTAGGATCAATGGGAAGCGATATTTGTAGGGAATTTTCATACATAGCTATTGGTTAAGTATATTTGACTCAATTTTGATATTATAACTTGATTAATTATGAATTTTAACATCAAAATCATATAATTTGAAGGTAAAATTTGGAGATTTTTGTTGTATTTTGAAAAATAAAAATTTGATGTTTGAGAGTCGATATGGACTCGGATTTAAAAATCAATCACTTATTTAGACTCGTGGGGTTATGTGTAGTCGAGATCTACCCCTCGACTCGGATTTTGGCCGAGCGAGCTCGGAGTTGACTTTTTGGGAATATATATAAAGATCTCAACTTTATTAATTAAAATTGATTTCTCTTGCATTGTTTGATATTATTATATCATTTTTTGCTAGATTTGAGCCGTGCGGAGGTGAATTATAAAGGAAAAATATTTTTACAGTATTAATTTGGCCTAATTGAGGTAAGTATCTAGCCTAACTTTGTGTAGGAAATTACCCCTTAGGAATTAGTCTAAATTTCATTATTTGTATTATGTGAAACGGCGTGTACATGAGGTGATGAGCGTGTGCACAACGTATGTGTGGTTTATGACTGGATTAGACCTTAGCCTATTAATATGCTTTGAATTCGGGTTGTTTGCTATATGAACATGCTTTATTGTTGAATATTCCCCGCACTTTTATACTATTGTCATGTTATTGTGCAACTTGTTGTTGAGTCGTGGGCTATATCTTGATGTAACTTTGGGATATTGTTACTTTTGTAATATTGTGACACATGTGGACTTGTTGTGTGGGTTGATTATTATTGTGTGGAGTATAAGGGTGGCGAGATGCGTATGCGGCGACATAAGGGAAGTGTTTAATGATGCGCATGTGGTGAGATAAGGGTGGCTTATACGCGTGCGGCAACATAAGGAGAACATTTCATTGTGATACGTACGCGGCGACGTAGGGGTGGCTTGTTGATGTTATTATGTGATATTTCGCGGTGTTCCCTTGTTATTGTTCATGTGTTGGAAGGGGGATTGATGTTTTTGTCACATACTCATTTCTCTTAAATGTTTCTACTATGAATTTTCATGAGTTATTGGTTGATTTGATATGCTATCACATGTCCCACTCCGGTTTGATAATTGGTTTGTACAGAGGAGTTTTTCTACTTGAAGTTGATGTTACTTGATCTTCAAAGTTGTTGATATTTGTTTCGTTATGCTTCCTGTTGTTAGTTTTTTTACTATCTTGCACAGGTTATTTGACTAGTGAGCGTCATGACTTAAACTTCGTCACTACTCCACCGAGGTTAGTCTTGATACTTACTGGATACCAACTGTGGTGTACTCATACTATGCTTCTTCAAATTCTTTGTGCAGATCCAGGCATCTCAGGTCATGCTGGTCATTAGAGAGTTGTGCCCGAGCCATTAGAGACTTCAAGGTATACCTACTATTCCGCTTGCAGGCCTCGGAGTCACCATCCTACTTCATTTTCTATTGTTTATTGTATCCCAAGAAGTGATATATTTTTTAGACTTCTTGTGTATTCCATGTAGAGCTTATGACTTAGTATTAGTGGGTTTTGGAACTATGACTTTTTTATTTCTGTTTTGGCAATGGTATGGCATTTCTCAGCTTTATTTAATATTTAAGATATAATATTCTGCTTGATCTCGTTATGTGATAGGCTTACCTAGTCTTAGGAATTACGTGTCATCATGACCCTTATGGTGGGATAATGGGTCGTGACAAAATAGCTAAAACCATCCAAAAAATAATACTTGGTAAGAGAATTAAAAGCGTGCCAAAATTAGGTATTCACAAAAGTAACTGACAGATGACATGTAAATTACGTTTGAAGCTGAGCATGATAATACCATGGCTATTAGACTCGAAAATGATCGTGAGAAGATAGCGCCAAATCCAGTATAGAAGATTATTCATAATGAAGAAGATAGAGAGAATCAATTAACCCCTGATTATGTGGGATTTGCCATTATCACTCCATCAATTACGTGTCAGTTATGCAACGTATAATAAATGCATTAAATAACAGTAACGTGCAGGAGCTCAACAAGGCAATTAATTACAAATAGGATTACCCATTTTCTTTACATTGTATCCCCATTTGAAGATTATTTACTTGCTCTCTAAATTACAGTATAGAATCTCATTGTTCTATTTCTGCAATTCAATATTATGTTTACAGGGAAGAAGGGCCATTGACACCAATAAGATTTATATTTCCTTTTATCTCTTAATTATTCTGCTCAATTACTATTCCTTTTTATATTTCTTATATTTAAAAAAGTGATTTAAATTGGTTGTTAGTGTCCTGAAATATAAAATTAATTGCTGACCATAAAAACTATTTTTTTTGGGTTAAACATGTTTCATAAATATCAGATTTTGTACCTACAGGGAAACACCATAACTTACTGCCTATCTTCTTCTTTTTTAAACTCACAGCCTAACTTATTCTATGTTTCTGATCTTTTGTATTAGTATTGATGGTACAGATTCGCAAGATTAGTAAAGATACATGCCCAATGAAATGGATCATACAAGAATTTGACCTACTAAACTGCTTAATGAATTTGTAAATACTTATTTAGCCATGAGTATTTACAAGTGAAGTACTAGTTTTTACTCAATAATTTATATTTAGTAAAGAAAAAAAATCCTATGTGAAATACATGTCTAATTACAAGTAAACTTTCACAAACTTTTCAACTTTAACTTCAAATATTCTTTTTTCTTTTATAAAAACTATTAACTCAAAATAGTGCCCAAAGACGTAATTAATTTTTTTTCCTACTAATGATTAATGAGATGACGAGGAAAAGATATCCTACTAACGCGATTGACGCGAAAAAGATTTTCCTACTAAGATGATTGAGGCGGAAAAAAGTTAAACCCAATATATTACTCTTTAATGCATTTCATTTGTTTGGGGTGAAAATTATTTACACCCCTCAAATTTTGGTTTAAAAATCAAACTCCCACCTTGTCATTTTACTTCCCTCCTATTTGTAATACTTATTTCTTATATATATATATATATATATATATATATATATATATATATATAATATTTTTGTAGTTTTACCTATAATTTATATTATGTTATAGCTTATTATAATTTACAATTTAAGTTAATTAAAATTATAAATAGAATATACCTTTTATAAATTTATTACAAAATTTATGATTATTTTTATTTCATTTGTTATGACTGTTATTTTTATACAACTGTAAAGCTCACATTTTTTTATATTAAATGCGGATTAATTATGAGCAATTAACAGTGTAACTAACTTGCCGTAAACTAGGCGTTGACCCACAAAAGGATGACAAAGTCATGGGAGTAAAAATTACACGGGGCGCCCTATTTGGTCGCCGCCATTTAACCTATACCCATTTTTTAAAAAAGTTTTAACTTGTACCCACTTTTCAAATAACTTCAGGCCTCTTTCTCCTCTTCCTTCTCCTCCTCCTTCTTCTTCTTCTTCGGGTGATATTATTCTTTCCTCTAGATGATATTATTATTCATATTATTATTCTTCACATAAAGAGAAGCTCTTGGATTCAGGAAACTTGGTTTAATTGATGATTTGTCAGGGAAGCCACTATAGCAAAGTTTTGATGAACCCACTGATACCTTCCTTCCTGGTATGAGGATGGACGACGGGAAGTTCAAGTTGACTGCTTGGAATATTACCCAAAAGGACCCAAGCACTGAAGTGCATCCTCTAGGAGCTGAAGTTCAGCAAATATTAAACAAACTTCAGCTCCTAAAATGCTGAAGTTCAGAAGATATTAAACAAACTTCAGCTCCTAAAATGCTTAAGTTCAGCAATTACAAAACAAAAATTTCAGCCAAAATTGCTGAAGTTCAGCAATTATTAAACTGAAGTGCATCCTCTAGGAGCTGAAGTTCAGCAAATACTAAACAAAATTCATCTCCTAAAATGCTGAAGTTTAGCAGATACTAAATAAACTTTAGCTCCTAGAATGCTTCATAATTATAAAATAAAAACTTCAGCCAAAATTGCTGAAGTTCAGCAATTATTAAACTGAAGTGCATCCTCTAGGAGCTAAAGTTCAGCAAATATTAAACAAACTTCAGCTCCTAAAATGCTGAAGTGCAGAAGATACTAAACAAACTTCAGCTCCTAGAATGCTGAAGTTCAGCAATTACAAAACAAAAACTTCAGCCAAAATTGCTGAAGTTCAGCAATTATTAAACTGAAGTGCATCCTCTAGGAGCTAAAGTTCAGCAAATATTAAACAAACTTCAGCTCCTAAAATGCTGAAGTGCAGAAGATACTAAACAAACTTCAGCTCCTAGAATGCTGAAGTTCAGCAATTACAAAACAAAAACTTCAGCCAAAATTGCTAAAGTTCAGCAATTATTGAACTGAAGTTTTTCATTGTACTATGAACTGAACTTTGTGCGATTGCCTTTGCAAGTCAGGCCAAACTTCAGGCAAAAATATCTGAAATCATGTTTTGATAAGGCTACACTTCAGGCAAAACATTCTGAAGTTCAAACTTCAAACATAAATATTTGCTACTTCAGGCCCGTATGCCTGAAGTTACCCGAAAAGTGGGTACACTTGTAATTATTTTTACAAAGTGGGTATAGGTTAAAATGTGACCAAACAATTGGGTATAGATGCAAATTAAGAGGGACACTTCAAAATATTTTTAACACAATGGGATAAGTGTTTGGAGTAGTAAAATACTTTTGGGTCGTCTCAACAAGATTGGGGACCTAAGGTCAAATTCCATAGATTGGCCCTAAGTAAGAACATCAACGACAAATTTTCAATGAAAAAGTAGAAAATAAAGGTAGAATAATAAAACATGCTCAAGAATTTGATAAGTTGATATACAACAACATACCCACTGAAAACTCACAAAGTGGGGTCTGGAGAGTTAGAGTTTACGCAAACCTTATCTCTACCTTGGGAGGTAGAGAGGTTGTTTCCGAAAGACACTCGGCTCAAGAGAAAGCATGGCAAAAAACATGGTCAGATAAGGACAATCAATTAAATGCAGTAAGAAAATGAAAGTAACGAAAGCGAATAAGTCATGATAAAGCAGTCTAAAAAGGAGAAGTAACTCTCGAAGATAAAGAAGATAATCGAAGTACAAGAAAATATAGATAGTAGCAGAGTCAAAACTATAGATCAAGGTAAGTTGATATAATAATATCGAAAAGTATTGCATTGCTTCAATATAATGATTGATTGTTGTAATGCTTGATATTTTGAAGGAGACAACTTGTAAGTCGCGATAAGTTACGGATTGGCAGACTTTTCAATATTGAGAATAAGAGTAGTAAAAGAGAGAATGAAAAAGGTAAATATATAAATAATAATGTGGGCCTGTATTAGTTGTTAGGATATAAATGAGACCAAAAAAAATAGCTACCCTACTCATGTAAGGAAAACATTCATTAAAAATTATTCCATTCTCTATTATTACAAAAATCCTCACATTAAAGCTATTTTACTTTCGCTCTAATTTTTTTTTGTAAATTTAATTGTACACATATTTTTTAATAATACATATACAATACATATTTAAGGAAAAAACGGGATTCCCAAAAAGTTGGGGGCCCAAGCGATTGCTTTACTGGTCTTATGGTCGAGCCATCCATGGTCACTGAAAGTGAAGGGAAGTAAATGTAAACAAGAAATGGAATGAAATGAAGTAGCCAACTCTCAGACATTGGCACTGGGAATGGCGCGTCAGGCAGGAAGGCGTATGAGAAAGAGCTTGGGGTGTCAATAGATATTTAAAAATCGACTAAACCGACTGAACCATAACGTACCGAATCGATTTTCAGGTTTTTTTAAATAAAATCGTAGGTTTTTATATAAATCAATAACCGTACCGATAATTAGGGTAGATTTTTTATTTTGTAAAAATAAACTGAAAAATAACGAACCGCACCGAATAAAGTTACATGTAGAAAATATATTTATATATTAAGTTTAAAAATAATAAAATATTAAATTTTTTCGTGGGCCTTGAAATTGTAAAAATGGTTACAACGACTAATTAAACTCAAAATCTTAATTCTCAAATCTATTATGCTACTCATATTGAAACTAAATTATTTCCAGCATATTCACTAGCAAGACACAAGGTATTATAGTGATTATGAGTCGCAAACTGCAATGTATTGAATATGCTTCCTTTCGTATGATTTAGATTTACCTTTTTGAGTATTGAATCTTCTATAGACTTTATTCTTGAGCCCCAACAATTGGTTAATATCTTTTTATTCGTGTGATTTAATTTATATTTTCTTTGTCTTTGCTTAGTTTCTTTTACGTTGTTGTAGAATAGTTGATGGATCTATACTCTGGTCATTTTCATGTTTTCTTAATTCATCACCCTTTAAACAGTAAAAATGTCTAGAGAGTTTTACGAATTCCTATAAAAGTACGTATGTTATTGCATTCTACTTCTACTAGTGTCTTTTACATGACATTTAAAAATAATACCGAAAATTAACCGAACCGTACCGATACCGGAGAGATAACAGACATGATTGGGACAGTTTTAAAAAGTCTAATTTTGATTATACATAAAAAAATAATCGAAAAATTAGTATGGTATAAATTTTATAAAATAATTGTCGAACCGAACCATTGGCACCCCTAGAAAGAGCTATCCAAAGTAGCTAGGCGGTGAACTGCCTTGAAAGTGCCAAGAGTGCACGTCAATAAATTATATTCTTGATAATATATTTTTTTCATTTTAAAAATAAAATTTAGTTATTATATAGGTAAATTCATAACAACAGAATTTAAAAATGAAAATAGAAAGATAGATAAATGTTGAGGATGAAATAGGTATTTTAGAAAGTCAATGAGGAATAAATGTCTATTGTCCAAAGTTGAGAGGGACATTTCCATATACACCCACTCTTGGGGCCACCATTGAAGTTATATTCACATTGTATAAAATTTTGCAAAGTGTACCCTCTCATATCTGAATCGGTTCAATCTCTTCAATGCAACTTCAGAAATCAAATCTGAAGTTCTTTTATCTTTCAAATGCAACTTAAGAAATTTGAATCTGAAGTAGTTCAATCTCTTTAATACAACTTCATAAATCAAATCTGAAGTTCTTCTATGCTTCAAATGTATCTTCAGAAATTCGAATTTTAAGTAGTTCAGTCTATTGAATTCAACTTCAAATTTAGAAATATAAATTCTGAAACATAAACTTGTTCTTCAGATTTCAACATTCCAATACACGATTCAATGCCCAAATCTACTCCAAATGAGTTAAAATTTGAAACATAACTTTTAAATATCATAAAGAACAAATCTCAATAATCAAATTGTCAAAATAACAATAAATTTAACAAACCCATTTTGCAATTAAGAAGAAGAAAAAGAAACTCTAAGCACAAAGAAGAAGAAAACAGCAATAAAGAAAAAGAGAAAAGTGTTTGTATCTGAAATTATCCAAAAATTGGGTATTAGTTAAACTTTTTCTAAAAAGTGAATATAAATTCAATAGATGGCAAAAAAATTGGACACCGCATGAAAATTTTACAAGTTGAGAGGAGAGTTTAATTTTTAATGCAAAGTTGGAGGCGTGAACAATTTTCACCCTTTGTTTAGTTATTACCAAAACAAGTTATTGACGTGTTTCAGTGATACATGTTGCAAGTATCTGATTGCTTAATAATTTTTTTAACTAACTAATTGCCTAATGATTGAAGTTTTTGGCTGATTGTCCAAGTTTATTGGAATCTTAAGATAGAATTTGGCATCTCTTATCAACCAGGAAGTTAAGTTGCCCATGTCACTTTAGACGATTTATTTATTTCACAACCCTATTACCACCACTACTGCCCCCCTTCAAGGGCGAATGTACTGTGCTAATAACGGGTTCAATTGAACCCATAACTTTCGATATGGTTCGATATGGAGTAAAAATTTATTTGTAAAAAATTATTAAAATTAGAAAAATAGTAAATATAAACCCATACATATAAAATTATAATGAGTTCAATGCAAAAAATCGTTAAAGTTGAACCCATAAAGTTTAAATTCTGGATCCGCCTCTGCGGCCCATCACCATTCCCTCCAGAGGAAAAAGAAAGGAAGAAAGCAAAGAAAATAAAAGATAAATAGAAAGATTAACTGAAAGAATTAGAGGATATACTTTCTAAGCGAAGGGAAGATAATAAAACCTGATCAAAGTGTATATGCATTCACTGTCTCGACCTAGCACTATATATATATATCCATGTGTATTGCATGTGTATGCCGAGTCAGGTAATACATGATTTTGTAATGTAATAACATACTAAAATAAAATTTTGAGTAAATAATTTTATATGAAACAATAAAGTACAAATTTCTGTGAATGATCAACACAAACGTATTGTGGCTTGTCTATCGATGTGAAGATGATTGGATCGAGGGAGAAAGAGACGTTTCTTTAGTAGTATGTTTTGCTATTTCTGTCACTTCTTTGGAATTCCCTTTTCAGTAATTGTTGTTGTTGGTTTTGTATTTGTACAACTTCGACTCGGTAGAAGATAAAGATTTATTCGGGAAAATAATGAAGATAGAGATTTGCTAAAACAACGTCGAAGCATTTGCATCTAGTACTTTTCATCTCCCTCTCCTTTCTGCGCCCTCTTCTTCTTCTTCTTCTTCTTCTTCTTTCTTTTACACTCCTTTTCAAATACCTGAATTGTAATTAATATCATTTGTGACTCAACATCTTGGGGATGAGCATAACTCGCCTAGCCATTCCACTATATGTCTTTGATTGCCCTCCTCCTCTTCTTCTCCTTCTTCTTCGACTTGTGTATTTTTATGACATTGTAAACATCAATTCTTCTTTTGCAGTACTATCTTGGATTTCGGTGGTTTATTCCATGTCTGGTTTGCTACTGCTTTGTCAGTTAAATCTCTAGAAAATATTATTTGCTGAAAGTAGAAAAAATAATCAAATTATTGTATTGACCAAAGAATATATTCAAGTTAGTGTAAGTTTTCTTAGACTAACACGCACATGATAAAACTAAGTAAAATACACACAAATTTTCAACCAATTTAGCAAAAGTGGCCAAAAATCCATTAGTTTCAGAAGTACAAAAAATGCTACTAATAAGATGAAGAAGAGATATCGCCTCAAATAGACGATTCGGTGGAATCCCCATGTGATAGAAGAATAGGCGGCAATAAGAAAAATGGCTTGTTTTCTTCTTTAATTTGGCTGTTTCTGAGACCCTTCTAATGGGTATGCCTCCAATGACTGAAACATAAATTAAAAGAAGTTAATTAGTGGAGAAGGACAAATTTAGAATGGACACAACGTTTAGGAAAAGGCACAACACATAGTTTTTTCTTCTTTCCCGTTTTCTTTTTTTAATTAATACAAATTATTATTTTTATATATTTAAGTAGGATATTTAGGTTATTTAGAAGGGTAAAAAATCTTTTGACTTTTTTGTAACGATCCGACCGGTAATTTTGCTTTCTAGAACCCTGCTCCCCTAAATAAGACTTCTCGTACTTGCTTTTAATGATTTATGACTTGCGGAGATGATTGGTTTGGGATTTGGAAGAGTTTGAGTTGGAATCGGAACACTTGGTTCCTTAAGGTTGGCTTAAAAGGCCAAGTTTGACTTCGATCAATATTTTGAGTAAACGACCTCGGAATCGGAATTTGACGGTTCCAATAGGTTTGTATGATAATTTCGGACTTGAGCGTATGTTCGGATCGAGTTTTGGATGACCCGGGAGCGTTTTCGGCGCCTAATAGTGAAAGTTGGTTCTTGAAGGTTTTTGAAGTTCTTTAAATTTGGTTTGGAGTAGGTTTTGGTGATACCGATGTCCGAATGGAATTCTGAGATAGGGAATAGTTCTGTAATGTCATTTAAGATTTGCACGCAAAATTTGGTGTCAATCCGAGTAGTCTAAGTATGATTCGATGTGTTCGGAGCGATTTAGAAACTTGAAGTTCAAAGTTTGATTCAATTTGGTTTTGGGGTGTGATTCTTGGTTTTGTTGTTGTTTTACGCATTTTGAGAGTTCGAGGAAGTCCATATTATGTTTATAGACTTGTTGAAGTAGTTTAACGGGGTCCCGAGGGGCTCAGGTGCATTTCGGACCGCCCGGAGTTGAGTTGAAACACACCAGATTTCTGCTTCTGGTTTCCTTATTCGCGAACGCGGTCAGACCCTCGCGTTCGCGATGAAGGATTTGGGGTACTGGGGGCTGTGGAGCTTATGCCCTTCGCGTTCGCGTACGCAGGACCGCGTTCACGGAGGTCTGGGTCCTCTAGCCTTAGCATTCGCGTGACCTGGCCCGCGTTTGCGTAGAAGAGGCCGAGCTGGGTGGGGTAGGCCTCGCGTTCGCGTAGGGTAGGCCAAGCGAGCCTTCACGTTCGCGATGGGTAAATTTTCCTGGGCCTCGGCCGTGTACCTTCGCGATCGCGAGGCCTCTTCCGCGTTCGCGAATAAGGCAGACCTGGGCAGAAACTTTTTAAAAACGAGACTCAGGCTATTTTAGCTCATTTCTTCCATTATTGGGGCGATTCTTGGAGCTCTTGGAGAGGGAATTTTACTTAGCACTTTGAGGTAAGTAATTTCTACACAATGTGAGATAAATACATAGTTATGGGTAGATTATAACATGTAAATTAGTAAAAATTATGGGTTCAGGTGAAAACCTAGGTTTTTGATAAAAATGAGATTTAACCACGAAATTTGTTATGAAATTTAGTAAAAATTATATATTTATGTTCCTAAGATTATGAGTAACGACTTTCTTTAAAAATTTCCGAAATCCGAGCATGTGGGCTCGGGGGTGAGTTTTAGGAATCTTGCAATTTAGGTTAGGTAATCACTTAAATGGTGGAATTATGAATTTTTGAGCATAGATTGATTAGTTTATGTAATGTTTGACTAGCTTCGAGTCGTTTGGCGTCAAATTTGGAGGTTTGAGCGCGTTCTTGAATTTGGAAGTAGGCTTTGAGATGAGGTAAGTCTCCTTTCTAACCTTGTAAGAAGGAATTAACCCCATAGGTGAACTAAATGAATGTCTGTACCTAATTGTGGGGTCTACGTACGTACGAGGTGACGAGGGTCCGTACGTAGCTACTATTATACTATTGTCCGGGTAGTTTAGGACTCGTATCATGCTATACTTGGAATGTTTGTGCCCTTACTTGCTAATATAATCACGTAGTCATGATAGAAATGGATAAAAGAATTGTGTAAGGTTAAATTCACTTACTCGAAGGTTTGTATGAGATACTTGACTGTAAATGAGAAACTTGTGTTTTCTTGAAAATAAATTATTATTTATGGATCGGGCCGAGCGCCTCGGTAGTAAATAGATGCATCTATGGTTCATGCCGTTCGACCCTCCGGCAGTGCACTATTTAAATACTTTATTGGATTAGGCCGTACGACCTTGGCATTATTGCGCATGTTAGTTATTTGGAACTCTCCATGATTTATACTGCTTAGTTGCCTTGAAATGTAAGTGGGTAAATGATATGACCGAAATTGAAGTTTTAAATTTATGAAAGAAGTACTTATTCTCTTCCTGTTATTGAACAGTCAGAATTATTCATGATATCTATATTTAGCATAACACTTTAATTACAGTATTATTAGCCCTAGTACGTGCCAAGGCGACCCTCATCACTACTTCTTCGAGGTTAGGCGGGACACTTACTGGGTACATATTATTTATGTACTCATACTACTCTTCTGTACTTAATTGTACAGGATCTGAGACTGGCGCATCTAGTTACCCGCCCGGAACGCATACCTAATCTTGGACTGAGACTTCACGGTGAGTTGTCCCCTTCTGAGCTATTCAGCAGCATGTCGGAGTTTCTCTTTGTTTATATATGTCTATTCTGTTTCAGACAGTAGGATAGTCATCTTTTGTATATTCTACTAGTTGCCCACACACTTGTGACACCAGATCTTGGCACGTGTTAGTAGACTTTGATTTTTGGGTTGTAATTCAATAGTTATAACAGCTTTTAGATGTTTTCGTTTGTTTGCCTTAAAAAACCTTTATTTATCAAATGCTTTAAATGTAAGTAAAGCTAAATGTTGGAATTGCTTAATGAATAATAAAAAAAAATGGGAAAATCACCAAGTTGTTCACTGTTAGCTTGTCCAACAACGGTGTTGGACGCCATCATGGCCTGACATGGAATTGGATCGTGACAACATGGTATCAGAGCACTAGGTTCACGTAGGTCTCACAAGTTATGGGCAGGCCTAGTAGAGTCTTGCGGATCAGTGCGGAGACGTCCGTACTTATTTTCGAGAAGCTATGGGGTGTTAGGAAACTACTCTTTATTCATCTTCTATTGCAATTGATGGTACACTAAGTTTCTTTTTTCTATTCTCTCACAGATGGCGAGGACACATGCGGCGGACATTCCAGACCCGGGAGGAGCTGCTCCCCTCGTTGCTAGAGGTAGAGGCAGAGGTCGGGGGAGGGCACGGCCAAAGGTAGGGGATGAGGGCGTCCCAGACCGACCCTAGTACCACCACCAGCGGATCCAGTGGAGGATTACATTATTGAAGAGCAGGGCGAGGTGCTTGCCACATATCCAGCCACGGTGGATTTCATGACATCACCGGGCTTCAGGAGGTCATGGGCCGTATGATGCGGTTCATGGACACCATATTTCAGGCTGGTTTATTTCCAGCGAACCCAGCCACATCTCAGGCAGGAGGGGGAGAACAGACCTCTACTGCTCAGGCTCTTGGGCATGCAGCTGTGGTATATCAAACTTCGGGTGCACTACCCGTGGGCGGAGCCCAGCCAGTTATGACGGCTACACCTGAACCTAGACCGACTGCGGATGGCGATCCGCAAAAGTTATTGGACAGATGGACTAGGTTACACCCTCATGTCTTCGGAGGTGAGCATCATGAGGATGCCCAGGATTTCATTGATATGTGCAGGGACAGACTGCACAACATGAGGATACCGGAGTCTCATGGGTTTGACTTCACTACTTTTCAGCTGGAGGGCAGGGCCCGTAGATGGTGGCAGTCTTATCTTCTTAGCAGACCAGTGGGTTCTCTTCCCATGAATTGGAGCCAGTTCACACAACTTTTCCTGGATAGGTATATTCCACCATTCGGGAGGGAAGAGTCGCGGTATCAGTTTGGGTAGCTTGAGCAGGGTCAGATGTCAGTGACCGACTATGAGGCGAGGTTTTCTAAGTTGTCTTGCCATGCACTTATGATACTTCCTACAGACGCAGAGAGTGTGGAGGTTTGTTGCGGGACTGCA
Source organism: Nicotiana otophora (assembly GCA_000715115.1). Taxonomy (NCBI): domain Eukaryota; kingdom Viridiplantae; phylum Streptophyta; class Magnoliopsida; order Solanales; family Solanaceae; genus Nicotiana; species Nicotiana otophora. The sequence goes on along the minus strand of AWOL01S0005472.1, from coordinate 100,528 downwards.
CTCCGGTATTAGGGCCAATATGGCCCGAGAGGTTGATATGAGGACTTCTTATCAGTTGGTAGTGGAGATTGCTCGGAGGATTGAGGGCTACCATCAGAGAGGGAGAGAGTAAATGCAGCAGGACAAGAGGGCCCATTTCTTTGGAGAGTTTAGAGGTGCCCCGGCTAGGGGCAGAGGTCGGTTTGGGAGGGGTCAGCCTAGCAGGCCCCCATATTCATCACCACCACCTCCCTGAGGTGCTCCAACACGCCCCTATTTTAGTGCCATGCCAGAGAGTTCTTACCGCCTACCCGTCACCCAAGGTTCTTCCAGCTCCTATTTTAGTGCCATGCCGGAGAGTTCATACTACCCACCGGCTATTCAAGCTTCTTCGAGTGGGTCGACAGGCCATCAGGGTCAGACATCAGGGCAGCAGATCACCGCACTGAGGGGCTGTTTCGAGTGCGAAGATCTCGATCACATGAGGAGATTCTGCCCCAGGCTTTGGGGCAAGGCAGTGCAGCAGGGCCAGCAACCCATGATTTCAGCACCGTTTGTTCGGCCGCCAGAGGCGGAGGGCAGGCTGGTAGGGGTCGTCCTAAAGGTAGAGGCCAGGCAGGGGGAGGCCAGTCAGCTACTGTTCAGTCAGGCGGGGGCCAGCCCACCGGCGCTCCAGCCAGATTATATGCTTTTTTGACTAGACCAGATGCATTAGCCTCAGATGTCGTGATCATATGTATTATTTATGTATGCGGTAGGGATGCTTCGGTATTATTTGATCCAGGTTCTACCTATTCATATGTGTCATCTCTATTTTCTTATTTTCTGGATATTCCTCATGAGCCCTTGGGTACTCCTGTTTATGTGTCTACTCCTGTGGGTGATTCTGTGGTTGTGGATCAGATCTACCGGTCCTGTATGGTCACATTCTGTGGTTATGAGACTAGGGCGGACCTTCTGTTGCTTGAAATGATCGACTTTGAGGTCATCCTGGGCATGAACTGGTTATCCCGATATCATGCCATCCTTGATTGTCATGCCAAGACTATTACCTTAGCGATGCCAGAATTACTGAGATTAGAGTGGAAGGGTTCCTCGGTTAGTACAGCTAGTCAGGTCATCTCTTTTCTGAAGGCTCGACACATGGTCGAGAAGGGTTGTTTGGATTATCTAGCTTATGTTCAGGATATCACCGCAGAGTCTCCGACGATTGATTCGGTGCCAGTAGTCAGAGAGTTCGCCGATGTGTTTCCTTCTGACCTTCCAGACATGCCGCTAGATCGTGATATTGTTTTTCGTATTGAATTGGCTCCAGGCGCCCAGCCTATATCTATCCCACCATACCGTATGGATCCGAAAGATTTGAAGGAGTTGAAGGAACAACTTGAGGAGTTGTTAGGAAAGGGGTTTGTGAGACCAAGTGTATCACCTTGGGGTGCACTAGTGTAATTTGTGAAGAAGAAAGATGGGACTATACGGTTGTGCATTGATTACTGCTAGTTGAATAAGGTTACCATCAAGAAAAAGTACCCGTTGCCACGCATCGATGATTTGTTTGACCAGTTGCAGGGTGCTAGGGTGTTTTCTAAGATCGACTTGAGATCGGGGTACCATCAGTTGAAGATTCGGGACTCAGATGTTCCGAAGACTACCTTCCATACTAGATATGATCATTATGAGTTTCTAGTGATGTCCTTCGGCTTGACTAATGCCCCAGCGGCGTTCATGGATTTGATGAACAGAGTGTTTAGGCCTTATATTGATTCCTTTGTTATTGTCTTCATTGATGACATCTTGATTTACTCACGTAGCCTGGGGGAGCACGAGTAGAATTTGAGAGTGGTACTTCAGACATTACGAGAATATGAGCTATATGCTAAGTTCTCCAAATGTGAGTTTTGGCTAGGGTTTGTGGCATTCTTGGGTCCGATGATTGTGAGGCGAGATTCTAGAAATTCAAGACAGCTTTGACTACAGCACCGGTTCTAGTGTTGCCTTCAGGCTCGGGGATGTATACGGTATATTGCGACGCTTCACGCATTGGCTTGGGTTGTGTATTGATGCAGGATGGGCGAGTTATTGCATATGCTTTGCGTCAGCTGAAGATTCATGAGAAGAATTACCCTGTGCACGATCTCGAGTTAGCCGCGATTGTTCATGCTCTAAAGATATGGAGGCATTATCTATATGGGGTGTCATGTGAGGTTTATACTAATCATCGCATCTTACAGCATTTTTTCAAGCAAAGGGATCTCAATTTGAGGCAGCGTAGACGGCTCGAGTTACTGAAGGATTATAAAATCACCATTCTTTATCATCCGGGCAAGGCAAATGTGGTCGCGGATGCCTTAAGCAGCAAGGCAGAGAGTATGGGTACCTTGGAATTTATTTCAGCGAAGGAGAGGCCACTAGCTTTGGACATTTAGTCCTTGGCTAACAGACTTGTGAGGTTGGATATTTCAGAGCCCAGCCGAGTTATTGCATATGTTGTTGCCCAATCTTCACTATTGGAGCAGATCAAGGCTCGGCAGTTTATTGATCCGCACTTGGTAGTCTTCAAGGAGACAGTACTACAGGGTGGTGCCAGGGAGGTTTCTATGTGCGAGGATGGTGTTCTGCAATTCCAGGGTCGTCTATGTGTTCCTAATGCCGATGGCTTGAGGGAGAGGATCCTAGATGAGGCATACAGTTCTTGGTATTCTATTCATCCAGGTGCTACGAAGATGTATCGTGACCTGAGACAACATTATTGGTGGCGGCGGATAAAGAAAGACATAGTAGAGTATGTAGCTAGGTGTCTAATTTGCCAGCAGGTCAAGTATGAGCACCAAAGGCCAGGTGGCCTACTTCAGCAGATGACTATACCTGAGTGGAAATGAGAGCGCATCACTATGGACTTCGTAGTTGGATTGCCACGGACGTTGCAAAATTTTGATGCATTTTGGGTCATTGTCGACAGATTGACCAAGTCGGCCCACTTCATTCCGGTTGTGACTACATATAATTCAGAGAAATTGGCCTAAATATATATTAGGGAGATAGTTCGGTTGCATGGTGTGCCTGTTTCCATCATATCAGATAGAGGCCCTCAGTTCACTTCACATTTTTGGAGAGCCGTACAGAGTGAGTTGGGGACCCGTGTAGAGCTCAACATAGCATTCCATCCACAGACCGACGGCCAGTCACAGCGGACAGTTCGGATATTAGAGGACATACTCAGAACATGTGTGATTGACTTTGGGGGACAGTGGGATCCATTCTTGCTATTGGCCGAGTTTGCTTACAATAACAGTTATCAGTCCAGCATCGAGATGGCTCCATTTGAGGCTTAGTATGATCGGTGATGTCGTTCTCCCATCGGGTGTTTTGAGCCCGGCGAGGCTAGGTTATATGGTACTGATTTGGTAAAGGATGCCTTGGAAAAGGTAAAGTTGATTCAGGAGCGACTTCGCACAGCACAGTCTAGACAGAAGAGTTACGTTGATCAGAAGGCGCGTGATGTATCATTTATAGTAGGAGAGAAGGTTCTCTTGAAAGTCTCGCCAATGAAGGGTATTATGAGATTCGGAAAAAGGGGCAAGTTGAGCCCAAGGTTTATAGGCCCATTTGAGGTGTTGAGGTGAGTTGGGGAGGTTTCTTATGAGCTTGCTTTACCTCCCAGCCTATCAGGGGTTCATCCAGGTTTTCACGTGTCTATGCTCCGGAGGTATCATGTCGACCTGTCACATGTGTTAGACTTCAACACTATTCAGCTAGATGAGAGCTTGGGTTATGAGGAGGAGCCAGTTTCCATTGTTGCTAGACATGATCGCCAGTTGAGATCCAAGAGGATCTCTACGGTAAAGGTTCAGTGGAGGGGACAACCAGTCGAGTAGGCGACCTGGGAGTCCGAGGAGGACATACGGAGCAGATATCCACACTTATTCAGCACTTCAGGTATGAATCTAAACCCATTTGAGGACGAACATTTATTTAAGAGGTGGAGAATATAATGATCCGACCGGTCGTTTTGCTTTCTAGAACTCCGTTCCCCTAAATAAGACTTCCCGTACTTGTTTTTACTGATTTATGACTTGCGGGGATGGTTGGTTCGGGATTTGGAAGAGTTTGAGTTGGAATCAGAACACTTGGCTCCTTAAGGTTGGCTTAAAAGGCCAAGTTTGACTTCGGTCAACATTTTGAGTGACCTCGGAATTAGGATTTGACGGTTCCAATAGGTTCGTATGATGATTTCGGACTTGGGCGTATGTTCGGATCGAGATGACACGGGAGCGTTTTCGGCGCCTAATAGTGAAAGTTGGTTCTTGAAGGTTTTTGAAGTTCTTTAAATTTGGTTTGGAGTAGGTTTTGGTGATACCGATGTCCGAATGGAATTCTGAGATAGGGAATAGTTCTGTAATGTCATTTAAGATTTGCACGCAAAATTTGGTGTCAATCCGAGTAGTCTAAGTATGATTCGCGAGCGATTTAGAAACTTGAAGTTCAAAGTTTGATTCAATTTGGTTTTGGGGTGTGATTCTTGGTTTTGTTGTTGTTTTATGCATTTCGAGAGTTCGAGCAAGTCCGTATTATGTTTATAGACTTGTTGGAGTAGTTGGGCAGGGTCCCGAGGGGCTTGGGTGCGTTTCGGACCGCCCGAAGTTGAGTTGAAACACACAAGATTTCTGCTTCTGGTTTCCTTCTTCGCGAACGCGGTCAGACCCTCATGTTCACGATGAACGATTTGGATTACTAGGGTCTGTAAAGCTTTTGCCTTTCGCGTTCGTGTGTGCAGGATCGTGTTCGCGGAGGTCTGGGGTCCTCTAGCCTTCGCGTTCGCGTGACCTGGCCCACGTTCGCGTAGAAGAGGCTGAGCTGGGTGGCCACTGTTCGTTCTTCGCATTCGCGTAGGGTAGCCAAGCGAGCCTCCGCGTTCGTGTTGCTCTTGTCGCATTCGCGATGGGTAAATCTTCCCGGGCCTGGGCCGTTTGCCTTCGCGATTGCGAGGCCTCTTCCGTGATCGCGAAGAAGGCAGACTTGGGCAGAATCGTTTTAAAAAGAGGACTTTTAATAACTTTCTAAGGTTATGGGTAACGACATTCTTTAACAATTTCCGAAATCCGAGCATGTGGGCCCGGGGGTGAATTTTAGGAATCTTGCAATTTAAGTTGGGTAATCACTTAAATGGTGTAATTATGAATTTTTGAGCATAGATTGATTAGTTTATGTAATGTTTGACTAGCTTCGAGTTGTTTGGCATCCAATTTGGAGGTTTGAGCGCGTTCTTGAATTTGGATGTAGGCTTTGAGACGAGGTAAGTCTCCTTTCTAACCTTGTAAGAGGGAATTAACCCCGTAGGTGAATTAAATGAATGTTTGTACCTAATTGTGGGGGGCTACGTATGTACGAGGTGATAAGAGTCCATACATAGCTACTATTATGCTATTGTCCGGGTAGTTTAGGACTCGTATCATGATATACTTGGAATGTTTGTGCCCTTACTTGCTAATATAATCACTTAGTCAGGATAGAAATTGATAAAAGAATTGTGTAAGGTTAAATTCACTTACTCGAAGGTTTGTATGTGATACTTGACTGTAAATGAGAAACTTGTGTTTTTTTGAAAATAAATTGTTATTTATGGATCGGGCCGAGCACCTCGGTAGTAAATAGATGCAAATATGATTCGCGTCGTTCTACCCTCCGGCAATGCACAGTTTAAATACTTTATTGGATCGGGTCGTACGACCTCGGCATAATTGTGCATGTTAGTTATTTGGAACTCTCCATGATGTATACTGCTTAATTGCCTTGAAATGTAAGTTGTTAAATGATATGACTGAAATTGAAATTTTAAATTTATGAAAGAAGTACTTATTCTCTTCCTGTTATTGAACTGTCAGAATTATTCATGATATCTATACTTAGCATAACACTTTAATTACATTATTATTGTCCCTAGTAAGTGTCAAGCCGACTCTCGTCACTACTTCTTAGAGGTTAGGCGGGATACTTACTGGGTACATATTGTTTATGTACACATACTTCGCTTCTATACTTAATTGTACAGGATCTGAAGCTGGCGCATCTAGTTACCCGCCTGTCGTGCATACCTGATCTTGGACTAAGACGTCATGGTGAGCTGCCCCGTTCTGAGCCATTCAGCAGCATGCCGTAGTTTCTCTTTGTTTATATTTGTCTATTCTGTTTCAGAGAGTAGGATAGTTATCGTTTGTATATTCTACTAGTTGCCCACACACTTGTGACACCGGATCTTGGCACGTGTTAGTAGACATTGATATTTGGGTTTTAATTCAAAGTTATAACTGCTTTTAGATGTTTCCGTTTGTTTGCCTTAAAAATCCTTTATTTATCAAATGCTTTAAATGTAAGTTAAGCTAAATATTGGAATTGCTTAATGAACAATAAACAAAAATGAAAAAATTACCAAGTGGTTCACTGTTGGCTTGTCCAGCAACGGTGTTGGACGCCATCACGGCGTGACATGGAATTGGGTCGTGACATTTTCAGTTTAGGCCTTTCCACTTTTATAATTATATAGACCGATAGTTTGATGAAAGAAATTGAAAAGTCGCATGATATTTTTATTGGTCCATGGTATGTTTAAACGGCGAAACTCTTCGTAAGGATCAAACGAAAGATAATATTTTTTTTCTTATTTTTCTCTACTTGTGCTCCATTTTCATACATATTTGTCTGAAATCACCAGACTGTTCCTCTTAAGATTTTAGCTAGTAAGCAACAGTTTGTCACGACCCAAAATCCTAAAATATCGCGATGGCACCTATCTCAATACTAAGCAAGCCGATAACCTCAATAAATTACAATAATCTCTTAAGTTTGAAAATATAATATTTGAATTCAATATAAAACCTCACAATTTCAGAAACAAAATACTCCCAAAATCTGGTGTCACTGAGTACATGAGCATCTAAATAATAACAAAGTCTGACTGATAAGAACACTGTCTAAAAATATAGAACAATACAATAACTGAAAGGAAAGAGAGTCAAGGTCTGCGAATGCCAAGCAACTACCTTGATAGTTCCAACACATAAATCCTCAAATCTGGCAACCGCCGTATCCGAAAGTACCTAGATCTGCACACGAGGTGAAGAGTGTAGTATGAGTATAACCAACTCAATAAATAACAAGACTAACCTCTAGGGTGAAAGTAGTGACGAGCTCAACAAGTACATTCTAGTACAGAAATGTAGGCATGCTTTCCATCTCAACAGTTAAACTCCGTACAGGAAAAATAGATAACATCTGCATGATATGAGAAATATGACATCTCTATATCTACATGCCAAAGTATATGTTGTATGTGATGTACCACAATAGAAACCTCGTGTACTCACACTCTCAGAATACTCCTTCACTCAGTACTGTATATGGCCAATCCAGCCCAGGGAAGATCCATCCTATATATATTTACACATCAATTGACAGTCAGTCACTCAATACTATATAAGACCAATCCAGCCCAGGGGAAGATCCATCCCTAAAAATAAATTATTCGGACAAGATCCATGCCCAGGGAAGATCCATCCCTCAATATAAATTCTTCGGGCAAGATCCATGCCCAGGGAAGATCCATCCCTCAATATAAATGCTTCGGGCAAGATCCATGCCCAAGGAAGATCCATCCCTCAATGTAAATCAATCACGCTCACTGTGGGGGGTGCGGACTCCAGAGGGACGCCTTCATCCCAAGCGCTATAATAGCTAGATCCAGGCATAAATAAATAAGGCATGCTACGGCGTGCAGCCCGATCCCATAAATATCACTCAGAATCTCCAGTCTCTCGGGCTCTCAATGACATGAAAATCAACCAGACATGATGATATGATGTATCAATGAATGAAAACAGATACTGAGATATGATATGTAAATGATAGATGTGACTGAGTACAAAATTACAATTCATATGAATAATTCAATAGAAATATGACCCTATGGGTTCCAAAGTATCGGCACGTAACCTAAACATGATCTTTAATACGAGTCTCAGCTCCATTTCTTTAGCACGTGGAGGATATGCGAATAATGACATGATTTTTTAATTTTACAACTCCACAAAATTTATTTAAGTCCCCATTTCTATTGTGTACGCCCATACTCTTGTCACCTAGCATGTACGTCACCTCCAACAATTGATAGAACACAAAATTCGGGGATTCATACCCTCAGAACCAAGTTTAAAAATGTTACTTACCTCAAATTGTGCAATTCTTTACTCTGCTATACCCTTGCCTCGCGAATCGGCCTCTGAACGCCTTGAATCTTGTCACAATTAATTCGTTTCAGTCAACACAAATTATTGAAATTAATTCCATATGAAAATACTAATATTCCAATAAAATCCAAAATTTAACTCAAACATTATCCGTGGGGCCCACGTCTCGGAACCCGACAAAAGTTACAAAATATGAACGTCCATTCAACCACGAGTCCAACCATACCAATTGTACCAAATTCCAACATCATCTCGACCCTCAAATCTTCAAATTAAAAAGAGGGTTTTCACTATTTTCCCACTTAAATCACCAATTAAATGTTAAAAACAACCATAGATTCGGGTAATTTGACCAATACTGAGTTAAGAACACTTACCCCGTTATTTTTCTTGAACATCTCTAGAAAATCGTCTCTCCCCGAGCTCCAAATCGTTAAAAATGAAAAATGGGACGAAGTCCCATTTTCAGAACTTAAACTCTCTACCCAAGTCATTTGCTCTACGGATCAAGGAAAATCTCACACGATCGCGAAGCACAGTTTTCCCTTGACCAATTTTAACCTTACGCGATCGTGGACCTGTCCACGCGATCGCGAAGCTCAACTTCACAGACCTACGTGATCGCGGACTCGTCCACGCAATCGCAGAGCGCAAATACGTGACCTCCGCTTTTGCTCCATTTCCTCTACGCGAACGCGACCTTAGCCACGCGTTCGTGAATCACAAAATCCCAGAACTACGCGATCACAGCCCTCTTCACTCGATTGCGAAGAGGAAATTTCTCCACTACCCAGCTAAGCCTGTGCGATTGCGAACCTTCTCACGCGATCGCGTAGAAGGAAACCAGACAGTGCATCAGTACATTCACCCGATAAATGATACTTTCACGCAAACCTTCTCACGCGATAGCTATTTTCATGAACCAGTCTTTCACTTCTTTCGAAGAAAGTTTTGAGGCTGTTATGGTAGAAACGACCGAAAAAGGCAAAATAGTAAAAAGTAACAAAGAGTGACAAAATGGCTATTTTTAGTAAGACGGTCCTCCGGTACTTGCAAGGAAGGTTTTAAGGTTGTCTCGGCAAAATAGCTAGGCATAGGGACAAAATATTTAAAAAATAGACAATTAAATAAAGTAGCTATTTTACGAAAACAACCATTCGACGCCTCAGAGGAAGGTTTTAAGGCTATCTCGACATGATCGAACATTAAGGATAAATGATAAAGTGGACAAAAATAGATTAGATATCTATTTTATATAAACAACCATTCAGCACTTCCGAAGAAACGTTTAGGATTGTCTTGGCAAAAATAGCCAGTCAAAGAAGCGCAATGGTAAAAAGTGGACAAGAATGAACAAAGTAGTTATTTTTAAGAAAATAGCCCTCCAGCGCTTTCAAGGAAGGTTTTAAAATTATCTCGGCAAAAATGGCTGAACATTAGGGCAAAAATGGTAAAAGCAAAGAAAAATGGACAAATTAGCGTTTTTTACAAAAAACATTCTTTCAACACTTCCGAAGAAGGTTTTAAGGCTGTCTCGGCAAAAACAGCCGAACATATAGGGTAAAAGGGTAAAAGGCGAATAAAAATGGACAAAGTAGCTATTTTACGGAAATAGCCTTTTTGACACTTCCGAAGAAGGTTTTAAGGTTGTCTCGATAAAAATGGCCGGACAAAGGAATAAAATGGTAAAAGAGAACAAGAATGGACAATGTAGCTATTTTTATGAAATTGTCCTTCGGCACTTATGAGGAAGGTTTTTAAGGCTGTCTTGGCAAAAACGACAGGACCTAGGGGCAAAATGGTAAAAACGAATAAAAAATGAATAAAGTAGACATTTTTACGAAAACAGACCTTCGGCACTTCCGGGAAAGTTTTAAGGCTGTCTCGAAAAATAATAGCCAGAAAAATGGTAAACAGCAGACAAAAATGATTAGAATAGCTAATTATTATTAATATTTAGAAACTTTTATGGATTTTCAAATTTTTGGAAACTTTTGGAAAAACAAGTGCCGAACCCGATTAAAGTTTCCTACGTATTCCACTAGATTTGTGAGAATCAAACTCCCACAGTTCAAACCAGACTTAAAAGATTTTGACCATTTTGAAATGTTCTTTTTGGACACCTTACACCCGATTACTTCAAAATTTTTAATTAAGTCACCAGATATTTATACCAAACTGGAGGGATGATTCTTTTGTTTTTCCGATTCCGCTGAGCTAATTTTATAAAAGGGGTCAACAATGCAAAAAAATCTTCCAAATAATATATTAAGTAGCACATAAGTGAACATGATGATCTCAAAAAGGATATCTGTCCTAAACGGAACTGGCCCTTGTGTCGAGGCTAAGTCAAATACACATGATACAACAAAACGATCCTACTAGGGATAACCGGGCATGTGGCTTGTTCTTCTATGTTTTAAAAATCCTAGGGGGTGAGTGTAATTACCCGATAAGTTGTTTTGAGTACTAGCTTTAATTTCTGTGTTTCGAGACCTCTCATAACTTCATTTGATGTTTATTAATTTGCATTCATGGTCTCTGTCATTTTCCAGAAAGCTTTTACGTAGAATTTTGAGAAAAATGATATTTTTTACTTAATATGAGGCTAGAGTTGACCACGATCAATATTTTTGGTAAACGACCTCGGATCAGTGTTTTGACAATTCCGGTAGGTTCGTATGATGTTTTTGGACTTGTGCGCATGTTCGGTTGGAGTCCGGGGTGACTCGAGCGCATTTCGCGCATTATGTGAAAAATTATGAAAATTGAGTTTAAAGTTGAAATCTTGAGTTTTGATGATCGATTCTTGTTATTTGGTGTTATTTTTATAATTTGAGGTAGCGAACGACTTTGTATGATGTTATTACACTTGTGTGCATGTTCGGTTTGGAGCCCGAGGGGCTCGATGAGTTTCAAATGCATTTTGGAAGGTTTGAACTGCTGGTGCAATCCTGTAGATCTCGCATATACAAGGTCTAGATTGCAATTACAAGCCCAGCTTTTGCAGTCAAACGATCGCATTTGCGGAAATGGGCTGGGGGCTGGTACTTTGCATTTGCAAAGAATAATTCGCCTTTCCAAACTCTGCTGAGACTTGCGTTTGCGATCTGAGAGTTGTATTTGCGATGCAGTGTCCTGGGAGTCATCTTCGCATTTACGAAGAACTAGTGCGCATTCGCGATGGGTGTCATTTCGCTTTTGCGACTTCACTAGTTTTCGCAAATGTGACATCAGCAACTAGGTAAAAGAGGGAAAATTCGGGACGTAGCTCATTTTACAATATGTTTCAACCCTAAGCTCTCTAGATACGATTTTTGAAGAACCTTTTATTCCCAAATTCATTGGTAACAGCTTTAGCTAGTTTTCAATCAATTTTGATTACTTGTAATGAACTTTTAACATCAAATCTAGGAATTTATGGTAGAATTTAGGGTTTTGGGTAAAATTTAGGGATTTTGTAAAACTGAGATTTAGACCTCAAATTGAGGTTGAATTTTGAAACAAATCACATAACCAGACTCTAGGGTGAATGGGTAATCAGGATTTGGTCTGAATCTCGAATTTTGACCAAGTGGGTCTGGGGTTGACTTTTGTTGACCTTTTCAATATAACTAAATATTGAACCTTTTGCATTTGTGGGTAGTTTCAAAAGTTTAGTTTGGATTGTTTGAAAGATATTTGGCTAGATTCGGTTGGTTTGGAGCCTTGTTATATAGGAAAAGTCGTGATTGATTGTTGATTTGGTTGCGGAAAGAGGTAAGTATCGTGTTTAACTTTGACTTGAAGGAATTAGGACTTGTTTGGTCTATTTGCTACGTGAACTATGTTTGGGGACGACGTATATGTGAGGTGACGACTGTATATGCGTTGTCATGGCTTAAAGCATGCGGGTTGGGCTATTTACCTTTATATCCTTATTTATTCCGTGTTATATCTCGTTACATGCTTTGATTGCTACATGTCCTAACTTGTTATTCATGCCTTACTTGTTATTTGTCATTTATTCTTGCCTGATTTGAAATTTTCATTTCTCACTGAATATCTACTTACCTGCTATATGTTCCTACCTTTATTAATTGTATATCTTTATTGTCTCGTGTCTTTACTTGACTTTATTGTCTTTACATTACTTGTTGCACTTAATTATGTTATATTTTATTGTGTGAGTCACTTGGCTATTCTTGTATTAATGAATTGCTGAGGTTTGTGAGTATGAGGTATCGGTTATTCTCTATTTGTACTGGTAGATCCTTGGTATTATGTACACTTTAGTACCCTTTTGTGTTGAGATTTTGAAATTCGATTATGTTAAGTTGTTCATGTTAATGAGTTGATATTGGGAACGGATTGTGCGCCACAACATTATTGAAATGAATTTATAATGTGAACAGGCTGCACGCCGCAATAGATATTATGATAAATGTTGGGATCGGGTTGCACGCCGCAACAGATAATGTGATAAATGTTAGGATCGGGTTGCACGCCACAATGGAGTATGATTTATTATAAATGTTTGTAGATGTAGTGCTCTAACTCTGGGTTGTGATATGATGTTATGAATTGTTGTTATTTTGGGGCACTCTATTAATTGACCTTCGAGTCCCGTTATTGTGAGTTCATTCGTTTCTCTTTCTTTTTGTTGTTTTTTAAGTATTATTCGTATTAATTTTTTGTGAGTGGCTTGTCATAGCCTCGTCACTACTTCGTTAAGGTTAGGCTCGACACATACATAGTACATGGGGTCAATTGTACTCATACTACACTTCTTGTGCATATTCCGGAGTTTGTCCCAGCAGCCTGTAAAGGAGTTTTGCCTGGATCGACTTGCACTGGAGACTTGAGCTAGAGTTGCACGACGTTCTAGTCCCTGAAGTCCCCTTCTATTCTGTCTTTACTGTTTATTTTGTTTCAAACTGTTGTATTTCATTCCGGCCATATTAGTAGTATTCTAATTTCTCATGTACTTGTGACTCCGAATTTCTAGGATCAGTATAGTCTGTGTTATTTATGGATTTACCAAATGTATTTTAGATTTTATCGATCGTTAATCATCGTTATTCTGCTTTTAAACTGTTAAAATTTGTTAATTACTCAGCTAACGTTGGCTCACCTAACAAGTGAATGTTAAGCGCCATCACGGCCTTATGGTTGGGATATTGAGTCGTGTCAAGTTGGTATTAGAGCACTAGATTACCTAGGTCTCACGAGTTATGCGCAAGCTTAGTAGAGTCTGGAAGATCGGTACGGAGACGTCTATACTTATCTTCTAGAATTTATAGAGTTTTAGGAAATGTCAATTATTTATTTCTTTATCGTGCCAATTTATTCTATCGCTGATATTTGAATCAATTTATACTTGTTCTCTCATAGATAGTGAGGACACGCACATCATCAACATCTGGTCAGGAGCCAGAGCCCCAGGTAGCTGCCACTACAAGGGGTAGAGGCGGAGGCCAAAGTAGGGCCAGAGGCAGAGGCAGAGCTTAGCCAGAGCACGTACAACAACACCTATTACGGAGCCACAGATCGAGCAGCAAGAGGAGGTCGCTATTCCACCCGAGACAGTTAGACCAGCTTAGGTCCCAGAAAGGTTCATTGCCACCCCCGTACTTCAGTACCCTCTAGTCTGCTTGGTGGGTCTTATGGAGAGCGTGGCTCAGGCCGGTGCTTTTCCTGTAGCACCAGTCATCTCTCGGGCTGGGGGATGATCCCAAACTCCCACTACTCACACTCCAGAGCTGATGGCTCCCATATATCATACTCTAATAGTTCCAACAGTTGGAGCAGTTCAGACTGTTATAGCAACACAGTTTGGGGAGGGACCCGCTATGTCAACATAGGGTTCGAAGAGGTTGGACATGTTCACCAAGCTATTCCCTATCCATTTTGGTGGTACACCTTCTGAGGACCCACAGGATTTCTTGGACCGTTGCCGTGAGGTATTGCACGACATGGGTATAGTGGAGTCCAATGGTGTCGACTTCACAGTGTTTCAGATGATGGGCTCTGCCAAGAGATGGTGGCAGGAGCATGTTCGGGGTAGACCGGCAGGTTCACCTCAACTCACTTGGGATCCGTTTTCACAGCTATTTTTGGAGTAATTCATCCTACTCACTCAGCGAGAGGATATACGCATCCAGTTTGAGCGCCTCCAATAGGGTAGCATGATCGTTACCCAGTATAAGACTAGATTTGTGGATCTATCACGCCATAGAGCTATATTGATCACTATAATAGGGATAAGGTGAGGAGATTTATAGATGGCCTTACTTATGGTACCAGGCTACAAATGGCCGGAGAGACCGAGGATGATATTTCCTTCACTCGGGTTTTAGATACTGCGAGACGGATCGATAGGATTCGTAGTCAGGGAAGAGAGGCAGCATATGACAAGAGGCCTCGTCATTCTAGTGGTTTCAATGGTGCCTCATCTGGAGGCCGAGGTTCATTTGGTAGAGGCCATACTATTAAGCATGTTCAGTTAGCAATTCAGATGTCGCATGGTTATTCAGCTAGTCACAGCGCATATGGGTCTCGTTTAAAGCAACCAATATTTAGTACACCTTCAGCTCCTATCATTGCACCACCTCCACAGAGTTACTACGGTATTCATCCGGGTCATGATGGATCATCTCAAACTCAGCAGTTAAGCCAGACTCGAGGTTAGTTTGAGTGCGGCAATGCAGGTCATATCAGGAGGTACTGTTGATACCCAATTTTGCCCTCATATTTTTCAAATAAGTATATATACTTTCAAAATATCATTATTGCATTATTACTTAATTTACAAAATTTATACAAGCATTTTCCATAATTTTCCATAATTTTGAGAGCTTTTGCTTGCATTAAAATTACTTGCATATTTGCTAATTATTACCTTAAATTATTTGCAATAACTCAATCATCCTAATTTATTATTTTTACACCACACCCATGTTTTAAAATATTTTTATATCATTTTATATAATTATATCTGTATTGTTTGTTATTTATGTAACTTTTTACATTAATAGCCTATGTTCCTACATAAATGCTTTTTAATACATTATTTGTGTCAAAATAGTATTTTTATATTTTTATAACGCTAAATTATTATTTTCAATCATTGTAGTTCATAAATAATATTTTTTATTTATTTATTAAGCATTTTGATAAATTATTTGTTTTTTGATAAATTTGTGTATTTAAATAGTAGCCCAGTTTTAAGCCAATTTTCGGACCAAAATTGGCCGAGTAGCCTCGCCCAATAAACCCAAGCCTAATCCAGACAACCCCTTTCCAATTGACCTGGTCGGAACCCGCTTAAAAGACCCACCCCATTTTCCTTTGATCCTGGCCGTTGATCTCAAATGATCAACGACCCATAATAAATCCCTACCTTACCTAATATTCCCTCACCCTAAACCCTAATCCCATTCCCACAACCCAGTTGCCTCTGCATTCCCTCATTATTACACCAAACCCTGAACACCTCTTCCCAAATCCCCTCAAAACCCGGCTAAATCATGAAATTCTTTCACGATCTGCTTACCTTATTTGTATAATCTTATTATCATTCATTTGTTCGTGGTATAACTTAGTACTTACCTGATTTTTGCAAATATTACCTTTCCGAATAGAGTGCAATTCCCCTCAACCAACAAGATTCATACGAAAATCCGTCTGTATACACTCTCAACAAGGTCGTACGGGTTTGATTCACCGATTGTTTTGGCTAATTTTGACTATTTGTCAATCTAGGGTTTGTCCGATATTTACCTATTTTGATTCGGAATAGGCTATGCATGTGACTTTCCTTGTTCCTACTTAAACTTGATTTATATTCTTTCCTTATTTGTGTTTGAATAACTTTATTTCCATGTTTACTTGTTCGATTTCCACACTATATAAATCCCTCCCCCATTTCCCTTTGAAATAGACTTTTTCACGAGATTCACTAAAAAAACTAAAGGCTGACACTCTATTATTCTCTCATTCTCTTGTTCTATACTTTGGCTCTTGGCCGGCTGAAAGCCAAGGCCACCGGAATTCAATTTCTTCGACTTTTGTTGGTGCGAGCATTGTCCGGGGTTCGTTTGAAGCCTTGGGGAACTCTGACGCACAAAGATTCTGGGTTCTATTGCTCTTTGCTAATGTTTAGAGTATTCTGGAGTTTGTTCTTTCTTGTTTGTCTATTTGTCAAGTGATAACTGGTAAGTTCCTTATCTTTTGCAATTTTATTCTCCTATGTTCATGATTTGCATATTCATACATCTGAAATTTCATGACCTAATGTGTTTCTAGACCATCTCTATGTATAACCTTGTTGGCATTGAACTCATTTGTGATCTAAACTTCTTTAGCATTTGACTTTACCTAAAAGTACCAGTTATGAGATATGTTTACTCTTAACTTGAATAATTTGGACTCTCTTAAATTCGTTTAGCCTAATGTGTTGGTACCTGAATGTTTGCATTTGCGGCTTGACATGAGTTTGCTTCTCAGCTTTGTTTTGGGTTCCTGTAATGACTGACTCGTATCTATAATATGTCCTAATCTATGTTAAGACCTTCACTCTATCTATGACCTGCTCCCATGCTATTTTGTCACTCATTATGTCTTCGGTTTGCCTAATCAGGTATCGCCTGGTGATTAGTTAGGACCTTTAGAGCGGCCATCTTAACGTGTGTTTCCTTATAATGTTTGATACTATTTTGTCTTAGTGATATAAATTGGCATGTTTAATTTCTGGTGTTGTGATGGATATTCAACATAATTTGGACCCCTAGGCTTTAAATCCTTTAAGTTAGTGCTCTACTTTAGACTCGTTTAGTATTGTGCACCTTTGTATGTTAATCTTATAGTCTCAGAAAACCTGATTCCCCTGCTTCTTACAAAATTTTTTCTGCCCAATATGCTAAGTGTTTGAACTTGTGATATCAACCCGTCCTTAGAGTTTTTGTTGATTCTCTTTGCTTGTATGTTCTTTGTTTAATCACCCCTGCTATGTCTGCTTCTAAAATATAAGTGCACCTCTCCAA
Source organism: Nicotiana otophora (assembly GCA_000715115.1). Taxonomy (NCBI): domain Eukaryota; kingdom Viridiplantae; phylum Streptophyta; class Magnoliopsida; order Solanales; family Solanaceae; genus Nicotiana; species Nicotiana otophora. Next base: position 83,286 of record AWOL01S0005472.1, on the reverse strand, counting down.
ATTATATCACTTGATCACTGTTCTCTCACTCTCATTTGTTACTACACTATTCTGAATCTATCACTCTTGGTCGGCTGAAAGCCAAGGCCACCAAAACTCTCTCTATTAACCTCCCTAGTGTGAGCACTGCTCGGGGTCCATTTGAGACCCTTGTGAACTCAGACACATTAGGATTTGGGGTTCTTTGATTACTCTCTTTGCTGCTGGAACTTGAGCTGTCTCTGGCATTTAGCTTTTCTTCCTCACATTATTTGTATAATCTGCAAACTGGGTTGTGTAAGTGATTTCTGTGTAATTCAATATTTGGGTCATATGGTAAATTTGTGACTGTTTGGTTTGGCTTGAGTTCTTCTATGACTTTTGGGCTGTGCTGATGGGCATAGTCCCCTGTTTTGATCTGGGCATGCTATTTTTGAAGAAGGAGTTTGTTGATGGCCCAGGCAATACTGGGTATCTCCTTTGGGCATGTTTTAGGCCTACTATAATTTCTTGTGTAATATTTGCACTTATATTCCTTATCTGGTCTGTAATAATTTTGTAATAAACAATTGGGGTCCCTGCATGAGACTAAGCATTGTCTCCTCTTCTTGCATGAGGCACTGCTTCCCTAATTGCATAAGGCTAAGCATTGCCTTTCCTTGCGTGACACTAAATACTATCTCCACTACGCTACCTAAGACCTAGCACTATCTCTTTGGTCACCTAGGGCTAAGGACATCATCCTCACCATCCAAAGACAACCTTCATGGTCCAAAGGGAATTTGCATTAGGTTTAAACTTTCGCAATAACCCATATATATATTCGCATGCACCGTGTTTTAAGTTTTGCAGGTAATCCAGGAGGTAATCATTCTACAAATGGGAGCAATCTTTGCTCTGGTTTCCATTCACAACATTCACGTCCTTCAATTGTTTCAAACGTAACTAACTACCAGTAATTGCCTACTTTTTACTCTGTGACTATTCAGATTTCTGCCTTGTGACACATCCGTAATATTTCAAATTCAAATTAACGACTCCGCATAAATTCATCTGATACTACCATACCTAAAAGAACCCTCTCTCAAACCTACAAATATTCCTATAACAACACCATCAGTTTCGTTCACCATTGGATCCAGAACTACACATGACCTGATTCCTGTAACACTAGAGATATGTAGGTAACTCAGGAACCAGGGTTCGGCACCATTGTTTTTCAAATCACATCATTCCCACTCAATTCGGCCAAAATTGGTCATCATTTTTCTTTATCCGACAACTCTTCCATCATTCCCGGGTAAAGAGAGACAGTTGTTCATACCCAATTTTGCCCTCATATTTTTCAAATAGGTATATATACTTTAAAATTATTATTTTTGTATCATTACTTAATTTACAAAATTTATACAAGCATTTTTCATAATTTTCCATAATTGTCAGAGCTTTTTCTTTCATTAAAATTACTTTAGTATTTGCTAATTATTCCCTTAAATTATTTGCAATAACACAATTATCCTAATTTATTATTTTTACACCACACACATGTTTTAAAATATTTTTATATCATTTCATATAATTATATCTGTATTTTTGGTTATTTATGTAACTTCTTACAGTAATAGCCTATGTTCCTACATAAGTGCTCTTTTACTACATTATTTGTGTCAAAATAGCATTTTTATATTTTTATAATGCTAAATTATTATTTTTAATCATTTTAGTGCATATATAATATTTTTTATTTATTTGTTAAGAATTTTTATAAATTATGTGTTTTGATAAATTTTGTATATTTAAATTGTAGACCAATTTTAAGCCAATATTCGGAACAAAATTGGCGCAGCAGCCTAGCCCAATAACCCCAAGTCCAAACCAGACAACCTCTTTCCAATAGATTCGGTCGGTACCCGCTTAAAAGACCCGCCCCGTTTCCCTTTGATCCTGGCCGTTAATCTTAAATGATCAACGACCCATAATAAATCCCTACCTTCCCTAATATCCCCTCACCCTATACCCTAATCCCATTCCCACAACCCAGCCGCCTTTGCATACCCTCTCTCCTACACTAAACCCTGAACACCTCATCCCAAATCCCCTCAAAACCTGGCTAAATCTTGAAATTCTTTCACGGTCTGCTTACCTTATTTGTACAATCTCATTATCATTCATTCGTTCGTGGTATTACTTAGTACTTGCCTGATTTTGGAAAATATTACCTCTCCGAATCGAGTGCAATTCCCCTCAACCCACAAGATTCAGATGAAAATCCGTCTGTATACACTCTCAACAAGGTCGTATGGGTTTGATTCACTGAGATTTTTGGCTAATTTTGACTATTTGTCAATCTAGGGTTTGTCCGATCTTTACCTATTTTGATTCGGAATAGGCTATGCATGTGACTTTCCTTGTTCATACTTAAACTTGATTGTCTTCTTTCCTTATTTGCTTTTGAATAATTTATTTTCCATGTTTACTTGTTCGATTTCCACATTATATAAATCCCTCCCCCATTCCTCTTTGAAACAGACTTTTTCATGAGATTCACAAAAACACTAAAGGTTGTCACTCTATTATTCTCTCATTCTCTTGTTCTATACTTTGGCTCTTGGCCGGCTGAAAGCCAAGGCCACCAGAATTTAATTTTTTCAACTTTTCTTGGTGCGAGCACTGCCCGGGGTTTGTTTGAAGCCTTTGGGAAATCTAACGTACTATGATTCTGGGTTGTATTGCTCTTTGCTGATGTTTAGAGTATTGTAGAGTTTTTTCTTTCTTATGTCTATTTGTCAAGTGATAACTGGTAAGTTCCTTAGCTTTTGCAATTTAATTCTCATGTGTTCATAATTTGCATATTCATACCTCTGAAATTTCATGACCTAATATGTTTCTAGACCATCTCTATGTGCAACCTTGTTGGCATTGAACTCGTTTGTTATCTGAACTTCTTTAGCATTTGATTTTATCTAAAACTGCCAGTTCAGAGATATGTTTACGCTTAACTTGAATAATTTGGACTCTCTTAAGTTCGTTTAGCCTAATGTGTTGGTACCTGAATGTTTACATTTGCTACTTGGCATGACTTTGCTTCCCTGCTTTGTTCTGGGTTCCTGTAATGACCGACTCGTATCTATAATGTGTCCTAATCTATGTTAAGACCTTCACTCTAGCTATGACCTGCTCCCATGCTATTTACTCACTCATTATTAGTTGGACCTTTAGAGTAGCCATCTTAACGTGTGTTTTCTTATAATATTTGATATTGTTTTGTTTTAGTGATATAAATTGGCATGTCTACTTTCTGGTGTTGTTATGGATATTCAACATAATTTGGACCCCTAGGCTTTAAATCTTTTATATTAGTGCTCTACTTTAGACTCGTTTGGCATTGTGCACCTTTGTATGTTAATCTTGTAGTCTCAGAAAACCTGATTCCCTTGCTTCTTACAAAATGTTTTCTCCCCAATATGCTAAGTGTTTGAACTTGTGATATTAACCTGTCCTTTGAGTTTTTGTTGATTCTCTTTGCTTGTATGTTCTTTGTTTAATCACCCCTGCTATGTGTGCTTCTAAAATATAAGTGCACCTCTTCAAATTCTATCACTTGATTACTGTTCTCTCACTCTCGTTTGTTACCTACATTATTCTGAATCTATCATTCTTGGCTGGCTGAAAGCCAAGGCCACCAAAACTATCTCTATTGACCTCCCTAGTGTGAGCACTGCTCGGGGTCCATTTGAGACCCTTGTGAACTCTAACACACTAGGATTTGGGGTTTTCTGATCACTCTCTTTGCTGCTGGAATTTGAGCTGTCTCTGGCATTTGGCTTTTCTTCCTCACATTATTTGTATAATATGCAAACTGGGTTGTGTAAGTCATTTCTGTGTAATTCAATATTTGGGTCATATGGTAAATTTGTGACTGTTTGGTTTGGCTTGAGTTCCTCTATGATATTTGGGCTGTGCTGATGGGCACAGTCCCCTGTTTGGATTTGAGCATCCTAATTGCGAAGGAGTAGTTTGTTGAAGGCCCAGGCAATGATGGGTATCTCCTTTGGGCCTGTTGTAGGCCTACTATAATTTCTTGTGTAATATTTGTACCTATATTCCTCATCTGGTCTGTAATAATTTTGTAATAAATAATTGGGGTGTTAGTGAAATTGGGGAAACTGTATATTCTAATGTTTACATGAAAGGGTAGAAAACATGCCTATATGATTCGTATGATTTACTTGTTATTTTATCTAACCTGCCATATATGCTATTTGAATTTCCATGTACATTAGTAGAAATCATGCCATTAGAGGAATCACACACTCACACAACTTGTTTACTATCAAAGCATGAGCTTAAATACTCTATTTATTCCCATGTCCACTGCTATATGTCATTAGACAGCATGCCTATAGGAAACAAATGCCAATAACCATCCTTCAATTTTCATAACGGCAGCATGTTCATTAGATACCATGCCTATAGGATTATACTAGCTTATGCTCTACCGGTCCGCATCTAGATATCATGTCCATAGGTTCTTAATTGATTCATCAACTACTGTTATATCTATCGCTCGCCTGGAAAACTTGCCTATAGGGACGAAGTGTTACAAATCAGTTTTCAACTACCAACTATTAGAACCTAGCTACAAAATATTGCTACTTGCTTAGAAAGCATGCCAATAGGATCAAACACGAGTAATTCTGAGTATTCCCAATGGTTTTCATTCCCCCTATTGCGTAAATCACTTAGAGACCATGTCTATAGGTTTTTATAACTTATAATCTGTAATCTCAATAAACAACTTAACAGTACCAGATACTCTTAAACTGAGTAGTTGTTTAGAGACCATGTTTATAGAGCTTAATGACTTCAATTTGCCTTAAGTTTGAAACTTTCTAGTGCCTAACATAGAAATCTATCTGCGTGCATTTGTTGTCTAAGTGTGGAGGCTAACTTGACCCTTTAACTGTCCTTAAGTGAAGTCCTATTTGTTTTGAATGTCGCTTAGTTTTATCATTTTGAGCAACCTAGGTAAACTCTAGAACCACCCAAATAGAGGTCCAACGCCTCCTGGACTATAGGCATGGGACGGGTAGTTCACGCATAGGACGCAACCTGAAATTGAATTAGAACGCTCTAAGTAAACAACTTCAACATAGTAATCAGGTAGCAGGAGATGATAGTCTGTGCCCGTTGAATAATATGAGTAACTCCTATCTAAAAGGAGTTGCGAAGTATTATTTATGTTGCACGGGGTGATCCTTTAGGCAAAAAAACTTAGGACCCACCTTTTTTCTCTTTATACACTTAGTCATCTAATATAGACCGTTATAGTTGTATCCTTGTAGTCTTTAAGATTTGTACCAATTCTCATTGTGTTATAATGAAACTCTTTGACAATTTATTCTCTTTGTTTATTTAATCTTGCCTAATTATAATCTATATAGTCTTAAGTTCGGTCGGGACCCACAGTTATGGACCTCGAAGAGTGCCTAACACCTTCTCTTTGAGGTAATTTGAGCCCTTGCCCTATCTTTGATGACGTTGACTAGTCAAATAGAGTTATTTGTAAATAGGTGCCCTAACTCACCTTAAAAATCATTAGGTGGTGACTCTTCTTCTTTTAATACTCTATCTCAAATCCAAAAGAGTTGTCACACGTTGAAGCCCGATTTTGCGAGAAAATGGGGGCGTGACAGGTACTATCCTAGATTAAGAAGCAGCAGACCACAGCAGGGTACTCGTGCCATTATTCTGGCACCAGTTGATCCACTGCCCACCCAGCCAGCTAGTGGCATGGGTCAGGCACCCTGAGGTGGTGGTCAGGATATTAGAGGTAGAGGCCAACCAGTTAGAGGTCGTCAGAGAGGCGGAGGTCATATTGGTGGGGGCTCCGCCTCGTTGCTATGCATTCCCAGCTAGACCCGAGGTACAGTCGTCTGATGTGGTCATCACAGGTATTATTCCAGTTTTCCATAGAGATGCATTTGTTGTATTTGATACGAGTTCCACTTATTCGTATGTGTCATCCATTTTGCTTCATATTTGGATGTCCCGTGACTCTTTGCGTTCTCCTATTTATATGTCTACGCTTGTTGGGGATTCTATTGTAGTAGACCATATTTATCGCTCGTGTGTCATCTTTATCGGGGGTTATGAGACTAGGGCAGACCTTCTCTTACTCAGTATGATGGACTTCGACGTACTTTTGGGCATGGATTGTTTGTCTCCATATCACGCTATCTTGGATTGTCACGCCAAGACTGTCGAGAAGGGATTTCTGACGTATTTTGGCCTATATCCGTGATTCTAGTTCAGATGTTCCTTCCATGGTTTTGATTCCAGTTGTACGAGAGTTCCTAGAGGTGTTTCACAGGGATTGGAGTTAAATAGTATTATCGTAGTTTATAGCTAGATTGCTATCCAAGATGATCAATAATTTAGGTTTATGTGATTAAAGCTAATTAACTGAGAATCTGTACTATTTGACTAATGACATTCAACGCAAGTATTAAGCAAAGGAATTTATGAATTGGGAGAAGATAGGGTTGATAGGATAGGTGCAAGATAAATGTTTGGGATTTAACTCTAGATAATTCACTTCTAATATTTAAGTGAGTCTCTCGAATTCACTTGGTTATTAGTTCAATTGATTAGTAGAAACTCCTCTCTCGATTAAGTCTCAACCTCACAAGATGAACCAATTCTAAGCACGTGAAGATATGCAAGAATTCGTAGCTTGTTCTGACAGGCTATAGGAATATTGGGCAGCCGCAGAGCACCACGCGTCGCTCCACGCGCCACGGCTGTGGAAGTTTCTCACAGTATAGCTTTTTCCTTGGTGTTGACATCTAGACGTGGTGTTCGACCCCCGAACGCGATCCCGGCTTTATCCCTTGGGCATTTACTGAGACTTTAAAGCTCTAAATTACTAAAATTAGCTCCATAATATTTACATAGCTCGGAATTACCCTACAAGGCATAAAATACACAATTAGTGCAAACCACTAGCGATTAAAGCTCAAACTCTATTAAAGTGCAGTAAATTAGAGTGCAATAAGCGACTAAAACATGAGATTATAGCCTACCATCAACACCTCACACTTAAACCATTGGTCATCCTCGAGCAATAAAACCACACTTTATATAGACACGACCTTATTTAGCAACTCCCCTAACTCATTCAACCAAAAATAGTTAAAATAGACTAAGCGCAGCAGTGTAACATCTTCACCTCAAGATTTGACTTGAAATCACCACGCATTATTTATAACCGACTCACTTAATCTAACACAGAGGTCAATGATATTACCTTTCCTTCATGAATCAAGTGCCCTCACCACAATAGAGAGTAGTTCCACACACCATCAAATTTTACAACAATCAGGAACTCAATATAGAATGAATTCACTCACTCTCAGAAACAACATTCATATTTCACAAAAGATGAACCATAGGCTTGCCCGTAGTGTACTACTCAACTAATCGAGCTCATTCAGTCAAGGATTAAGTAGGACTTTCATTGGTTGTGATGTAGGGTGGGGCATGGGTAGGATACATTTAGATATAAGAGTGACTAAACCTCCCTAAGTACTTTAATACATACAATTTAACATTCAAAACCCCACACTTATGTCAAACCATAACTCCACCTTATCATCAATATGCATTAACGCCCTTCTTCTTTAAGCACAATTACATCAAGATTTACCACTATCAATGAATATTTTGCACAACAATACAACTATATTTTTTTCTTTCTTTTTCAATTCAAGTGGCTCTTACTTTTTCACCACAGTGCACCTTTCTCTTTATTTCAATAGTTCCACTCAAAAGCCAAACCAACCACCCCACACTTCAACTTTTACAAAGTTCATAACAAATTCAAGTGCTCAAGAGAGGTACATGGTTCAAATAGATGGTCAATTCAAACAAATGGGTAAGACTTGCAATGTGGTTGCCAAAGAAACATGATTATAGGCTCAAAGGGGTTAACTAAGATACATACAATTAGGTGGGTAGTAGAATATAACTGGCTCAACAACAAACTGCCTATATCACTTCCAAGACTGAAAAAACTACTATTTCCCTTTGCAAACACACGGGGAAAGTTCTAGACATCAAATGCAATGCACAGAATAACATAAAACCTCACACACACATAGCACATAACTCACTCAGTATTGGATTCATCAAGACGATCTAGTCAAAGCAGTTAAGCAGAGTTAAGTTCATACCATTTAAAGTGCTTATGCAAAAGTCAAAAGCTGAGCCTAAGCATCACAAATAAAGAACTCGCAATTCTCAAGGCATAACTAAGTCAAGAAATATTGCCTTCAAATCAAAACAAAGCACAAGGTTACCTACACCTAACAAAAATAAAAATTAACTACACTCGGTTAAAACAAAATCCTTGGAAAAGAACTGCGGCACAAAGCAAAACCAAGGGGGAATTATTACACTAACTACAAAAGAAAATCGTTTTATTTTTTTTTTTCGACTTATCCCTGAAGAAACTTGTCGAATGATATCCATTGTCGGGAAAAGTCATTTTTTTAAAAATTTTATTATTTTTCTCATTTTGCTATCTCTAACTACTAAAACAACAAAACTAAATTACTAACACATATACATACAACATACAAATATCCCCCACCCCACGCTTCAAGTTGTGGCATGTCCCCATGACACACAATTAAATATCAAGAGGGAAAGGACACTTCCCTGAATTTTCTCCTTTTCCGAGAACTTATGAACTCCACCCCTAATTCTGAATTCATTCCTCATTCTCGCTCTTTGGGATTTTTTTTGGAACTCATTAAGCCCAATTCTTCTGAGGATACCTGCAAAACCCGCTCTTTTCTTTCTTTCTTATCCTCATCTTGAGTAGTGAATTGCTCGTTCATGATGATCCTTAACTTGTTTCTGCATTCGTTCATGGGATCAATCCATACATATTTCTGTAAATCCCCAAAAATAAAATCCACATGATCAAAGTTAGAATAAGAAAACAAAGAAGAAAGGTCAAGTGAAAATCCCTCTGGTATGTCCAAGACCATTTGTTTCTCATTCTGTTTTACTAAAGGTTGAAAATGTGGAAAGATGGATGGCGGTTTGAACTCTACTTATGTTGCTTCATATTTAACCAAAGCCTTATTTTCGATCATCTCAGTTGAATCAGAGTCTTCTTGTACCATGGAAATCTCCCTCTGAACCAGCTCATCCTCTTGAGTAGGCTCATTCTCGCGGGGTATTACCTCAATATATTCATCATCACAATGCAAAGAGCTTTCTGAAAGTGTACTTATTATTTGACTTACTTGTATTGTTAGGTTATTAATGGCTTCATCGTCTTGTGTAAATCTCTCTTCAACCATATTTATGAACTTATACACAACCCCTTCTAAACTACTATTCTCCCCTTGAGGTGGTTGTCTCACTTCGCTTCCATTCTAGTTATAATAAGGGTATTCATCCCAACCAGAGTCAAGATTGTGCCCATATGAGTTCTCATACCTATACGGACTAGAAATAGAGTGAGACCGTTCAAAACTACGAATCATAGGAAGAATACATACTTGCTTAACAGTCAACCCATAGATGATTTCTACCGCATTTAAAACACATAGCAGACCGCTGATAATATTCAGCTGCTAACTCTTCAACCATTTTCTTAGGTTGGTTGTACTCCATCTTCACAGCATTTAGAGTTTAATATCTACAGTATCTTCTCCAACTTGTTAGGTACTGCAAAACAAATCTTGAAAAGAAGTTAACTAATAAAGAAAATAAACAAAATTTAACGAAAACCTAATTCCTAAATTAGCACTACAAACTATTTCCAACAATATTGACTGCCAATCCCAGGCAACGGCTCCAAAATTTGACGAGCTTTAAATACACACTAAAATAAGCTCGCTAGTCGAATATAGTAAATTAAAATATCATATCCACAAGGATTGAAGTTAAACAGTATTATCATAATTTGTAGCTAGATTGCTATCTAAGATGATCAACAATTTAGTTTTATGTGATTAAAACTAAAATTCACTAAGAATCTATACTATTTGACTAATGACAATTAACGCAAGTATTAAGCAAAGAAATTTATCAATTGGGAGAAGATATGGTTGGCAGGATAGGTGCAAGATAAATATTTGAGATTTAACTCTAGATAATTCACTTCTATTATTCAACCGAGTCTCTCGAATTCACTTGATTAGTAGAAACTCCTCTCTCGATTAAGTCTCAACCTCACAAGATGAACTGACTTTAAGCACGTGAAGATATGCAAGAATTTGTAGTAGATTGGTCTTTAGGAGAACCTCTCTCGATTATCCTCCTAACTAAGTTTAATCAACAATTCAACTAGTCTCTTCTTATTACTATGAAGAATTAATGACTTCAAACAACGAAATATAACGCAACAATATCACAAGTTATGCCTCTCTCGATTACACAAACAAGTGAATATAGATGCAACAGTTAAAATATTCAAAACGATTCAATACATAAAACTAGGGTTAATTATCCACAAACAAGTATCAATACACCAAATCCATCAAACCCTAAAGAGAACTACTCCATGGATATGGAGTAATTCATCATAACAACGTTTAAGTTAAAAAAAAACATAAAACAATCCAAACCCTTGTCTTAAGTGAAGATTGAATGATGAAATCCTTGAGCTTTTGCTTCTCCACCTCCTCCTTAGCCTCCTTAGGTCTTAGATGTGTCAAAAGTCCTTAAAATAACGTTTTTACATGTATTTATCTAAGTAGGGTCGGGCCTAGATGAAAACACCTTTTCCTACGCGAACTGGGATAACAACTCTATAAACATTGCACAGGCGCACCGCATGGGGCGACGCACCCCCTGGGGCGGTAGTGGAGAAGTTCAAAGAGCTTGTTCAGAGAGGCTACAGGAATTGTGGGCAGCCGCGGTGCCCCATGTGCCTCTCCACGCGCCGCGGCTGTGGAAGATTCTCAGAGTCCCACGTTTCCCTTGATTTTGACATCCAGACGTGGTGCTCGACCCCCGAGCGCGATCCTGGCTTTATCCCTTGGGCTTTTACTCAGACTTCAAAGGTCCAAATCACTCGAATTATCTCCGTAACATTTACATAGCTAGGAATTCTCCTACAAGGCTTAAAATACATAATTAGTGCAAACCACTAGTGATTAAAGCCCAAACTCTATTAAAGTGCAGTAAATTAGAGTGCAATAAGCGACTAAAATATGAGATTATAGCCTACCATCACCACCCAACAAAGATATCAACTTTTGCATTGAGTTGGTTCCGGGCACTCAACCCAATTCTATTCCACAATACCATATGGCCCTAGTTGAGTTGAAACATTTGAAGGAGCAGCTGCAAGATTTGCTAGATAAGAGATTCATTAGGCCAAGTGTCTCGCCTTGGGGTACACCGGTGTTGTTTGTGAAGAATAATGATGGATCGATGAGGATATGTATAGATTATCAGTAGTTAAACAAGGTTACTATCAAGAACAAGTATCCGTTGACGAGGATTGATGACTTATTTGACTAGCTTCAGGGTGCCAAGGTGTTTTCATAGATTGATTTGATGTCGAGCTACCAGTAGGTGAATATTAGGTCATTGGATATCCCTAAGACAACTCTTCGGACTAGGTATGGTCACTATGAGTTCGTAGTGATGTAATTTGGCTTGACTGGTGCCCCAACAACATTTATGGATTTGGTGAACCGGGTGTTCAAGCCCCATCTGTATTCTTTTATGATCGTTCTCGTAGCCGAGAGGAACATGAGCTACATATTCGGATCGTACTTCAAACTTTGAGGGATCGTTAATTATATGCCATGTTTTTGAAGTGTGAGTTCTGGTTAGGCTCAATTGCCTTTTTGGGCCATGTTGTATCTTTCGAGGGCATTAAGGTGGATCCCATGAAGATTGAGGTAGTTCTGAACTGTCCTAGACCAACTTCAACTACAGAGATTCAGAACTTCTTGGGTTTGGTGGGTTATTATCATCGATTTGTGGAAGGGTTTTCATCTATCTCAGCCTCATTGACCAAGTTAACCCAGAAGGGTGCTCTTTTTCGATGAGTGTGAAGTGAGGTTTCAGAAGCTCAATATTGCATTGACTACAACCTTGGTATTGGTATTGCCTATAAGTTCGGGATCTTACTCCATGTATTGTGATGCATCACGTGTTGAAGGTTCATGAGAAGAATTACTCTGTGCATGATTTAAAGTTTGCAACCATTGTTCACGCACTAAATATTAGGAGGCACTATCTATATGGTGTTCCATGTTAGGTCTATACCGACTATCGAAGTCTCCAGCACCTGTTCAAGCAGAAAGACCTTAATTTGCGGTAGCGGAGATGGTTAGAGCTGTTGAAAGATTATGATATCACCATATTACATCATACACGGAAGGCCAATGTATTGGCTGATGCGTTGAGTAGTAAGGCTTAGAGCATGGGCAGCTTGGCATATTTACCGGTATAGGAGAGGCTACTAGCCATGGATGTTCAGGCTTTGGCCAATCTGTTTGTGAGATTGGATATGTTAGAGCCTGGCCGAGCTATTGCTTATGTGGTGGCAAAGTTATCTTTATTGGAGCGTATCGAGGCTTGCCAGTATGATGATCCTCACTCATTGGTGTTGATGGACATGGTACAGCGGGGTGGTGCTAAGGAGGTTGTGATTGGAGATGACGGGGTTCTGCAGCTTCAAGGCTGGATTTGTGTTCCAAATATTGATGGTTTGCGAGAGTTAAGCCATGAGGAGGCTCATAGTTTGTGCTATTCCATTCACCCAGGTGTCACGAAGATGTACCGTGACTTGAAATAGCACTGTTGGTGGCGGAGAATGAATAAAGATATTGTATCTTATGCTTCTCGGTGTTTGAATTATCAACAGGTGGAGTATGAGCATCAGAAACCGGGTGGGTTGACTCAGAGATTTGAGCTAGTGGAGTGGAAGTGGGAGCGCATCATTATGGATTTTATGGTAGGCTTACCACGAGCCTTGAGGAAATCCGACGCAATATGGGTTATTGTGGACTGGTTGACTAAGTCCACACATATCATTCTGGTGATAACTTCCTATTCATCAGCCTGGTTGGCTCAGATTTACATATGATCGAGGCACGCAATCACATTGTATTTTTTGAGAGTCGTGCAACGTGAGTTGGGAAGGCAGTTGAGCTGAGTACTGCATTTCATTGTCAGACAGATGGACACTCTAAAGTCACTATTCATATCTTGGAGGACATGTTACGTGCTTGTGTTTTTTATTTCGGAGGTTCATGGGATCAATTTCTTCTACTCGCAGAGTTCGCCTACAACAACACCTATCAGTCGAGCATCTAGATAGCTCCGTATGAGGCCTTATATGAGAGGCGATGTCGTTCGCCAATTGGTTGGTTTGACCTCGATGAAGCTAGATTATTGCGCACTGAAGTGGTCCATGATGCTTTAAAAAAGGTTGAGGTGATTCAGGACCGACTTCGTACAGCTAAGTCTAAGCAAAATAGTTATGACGACCAGAAGGTACGAGATGTGGCTTACATGGTGGGTGATAAGGTTCTTCTCCAAGTGTTGCTTATGAAGGGCGTGATGCGGTTTAGGAAGAAGGGCAAGTTGAGCCCGAGGTTTATTGGCCCATTTGAGATTTTAGAGAGAGTTGGGGAGGTTGCTTATAGGCTTGCATTGCCTCCTAGCCTAGTATAGGGGTACATCCGGTATTTCATGTTTCCATACTTTGGACGTACCATGAAGATAGATCGTATGTTTTGGACTTCAGCATGTTGCAACTTGATGAAGCTTTGACCTATGAGGAAGAGCCGATGGCTATTCTAGACCGGTAGGTTCAGAAGTTGAGATCTAGAATTTTTTGTTTTGTGAAAGTACAATGGAGGATCAGATGATCGAGGAGGGTACACGGGAGTCCGAGTCGATATGCAATATAGATACCCCCACCCCTTTACCAGCACAAGTACTTTTCTATGTCTTTTTGAGGACGAATGTTTGTTTTAAAGGTGGAGAATATAACGATCTGATACATCATTTTGAGTACTAACCTTAACTTTTGTGTCCCGAGACCTCTCATAGATTCATTTGATGTTTATTGATTTACGTGCATGGTCCGTTTCATTTTCCGGAAAGTGTTTACATAAAACTTTCAAGAAAAGGATATTTTTTGACTTAATATTATGTTTTTGGATTTGTACGCATGTTTGTTTGGGATCGTGGTGACCCAAGCGCATTTCGGCTCGTTATGTGAAAAATTGTAAAAATTGAGTTTAAAGTTGAAATCTCTAGTTTTGATGATTGATTCTTGTTATTTGGTATTATTTTGATGATTTGAGGTAGTGAGTGAGTTTTTATGATGTTATTACACTTTTGTGCGTGTTCGGTTTGAATCTCGAGGGGCTCGAATGAGTTTTGGATATGTTTCGAAAGGTTTGAACTGCTGGTGCAAGGCTTTGCTGGTGCAAGCCTACAGATCTCCCATTTGCAATGTCTGGCTGACATTTGCGAGCCCCGCTTTGTGGTCAAATGATCGTGTTTGTGAAAATAGGCTGGGGGCTGGTACTTCGCTTTTGCGAAGAATAGTTCGCTTTTGCAAACTCCTAGACCGCATTTGCGATCTCAGTCACATTTGTGATGTAGTGTCCTGGGAGTCATCTTCGCATTTGCGAAGAACTGATGTGCGTTTGCAATGGGGGCATTTCACTTTTGCGAACCAAATATCGCATTTGCGACTTCACTGGGCCTAATGCACTAATCGCATTTGCAATCAGTGTGTCGCATTGGCGGATATCGCATTTATGAAATAGTATTCGCAAATGCGATATCTATAATTGGGTAAAAGAGAGGAATATCGAGACTTAGCTCATTTTACACCATTTTGCAACTGTAAGCTCTCATTTGAGATAGTGTTGTGATGCTTATGTGGATTGGGGTGACGTGGGATCACCCGTGAGTATATGTATGGTGAGTTCATTTAGCGATTTGATGGCTAAGGAGCGACTATTGGCATGTTTGAGGACGAACGTCTGTTAAGAGAGGGAGAATGTAACGACCCGACCGGTCGTTTGAGCTTTAGTATATTGTTCAGTGGTTTAAGGTCTTGAGCAGCTTTGTATTGTATATTATAACTTGCGTGTATGGTTGGATTTGGTTTTCGAGTGATTCGGAATTGATTTGGAAGGATGATTATTGTTTTAGAAGATTAAGTGGTAAGAGTTGACCGGAGATTGACTTTTATATAGACAACTACAAAATGGCATTTTGATGATTCCAATATCTTCGTATGATGATTTTGGACTTAGGCGTCTGTCCGGATTTGGATTTGGAGGTTCGTCGATTGATTTGATGCTTTTTGGCGAAAGTTGAAAGTTTGGAAGGTTAAGAGTTTTAACAAGGAGTTGACTTTGTTGATATCGGGTTCAGATTGTGATTCCGGGAGTTGGTATAGCTCCGTTGTGTCATTTGATACTTGCATGCAACATTTGAGGTCATTCCAGGTTGCTTTGATATGATTTCGTGCGAGTTATAGAAGTTCAAAGTTCATTAGTTCATTAGGCTTGAATTAAGGTGTGATTCATAGTTTTGATGTTGTTTGTTGTGATGTGAGGCCTCAAGTAGGTCCGCGTTATGTTATGGAACTTCTTGGTATGTTCGGACGGGATCCTAGGGGTCTCGAGTGTGTTTCGGATGGGCTATGGGCCATTTCTCTATCTTTTGGACTGTTGAAGGATGGTGTCTGATGTTCTTATACGTGATCGCGAAGTGTAACTCGCGTTCACATAGTGTATTTTTATGGATGGAAACTTCCCTTCTTCACGTTCGCAATGTTGAGGCCGGGATCGCGGACTTGTAGGGAGCTAACTCATCGCGTTCGCGGGGTAGGGTCGCGATTGCGTAGTGGGTGGTCATGTTGGGGAGGCAAGGAACTTTAGCCTTCGCGTTCGTGGATAAACCTCGCGTTCTCGTAGGTTTGGAGTTTTGGTGCATTGCGTTCGTGTCTATCCTTCCGCGTTCGTGTAGCACATTTTTGGCAGGTGATAATGTTTCTTCGCAATCACGGGGGAATTTCCGCGATCGCTATGTATGTTACCTTGGTAGAATATAAAAGTACTCTATTTCGAGGGTTATGATATTTTTATCACTTTTT
Organism: Nicotiana otophora; assembly: GCA_000715115.1. Taxonomy (NCBI): domain Eukaryota; kingdom Viridiplantae; phylum Streptophyta; class Magnoliopsida; order Solanales; family Solanaceae; genus Nicotiana; species Nicotiana otophora. The sequence goes on along the minus strand of AWOL01S0005472.1, from coordinate 67,142 downwards.
GAGTTAGAGAGCTCTATTTTGGGCGATTTTGGAGGGGATTTTCATGATTTTGATTGAGGTAAGTATTCTTGACTCGGATTTGGTCATTTTCATGATTCCATCTTTGTTTTTATCATTTAATAAGTGATTTGATTTTGAGAAATGGGGAGGGGGGGGTTGTAAAAAGTTTCTAAAACATAAAATGATGATTTGAAGGCCGATTTGGGGTCGGAATTGGATGATTGTGGTATAGTGGGAATTGTATCGGAATGGGTATTCAGATTTTTATGGATGGAAACTTCCCTTCTTCACGTTCGCAATGTTGAGGCCGGGATCGCGGACTTGTGGGGAGCTAACTCATCGCGTTCGCGGGGTAGGGTCGCGATTGCGTAGTGGGTGGTCATGTTGGGGAGGCAAGGAACTTTAGCCTTCGCGTTCGTGGATAAACCTCGCGTTCTCGTAGGTTTGGAGTTTTGGTGCATTGCGTTCGTGTCTATCCTTCCGCGTTCGTGTAGCACATTTTTGGCAGGTGATAATGTTTCTTCGCAATCACGGGGGAATTTCCGCGATCGCTATGTATGTTACCTTGGTAGAATATAAAAGTACTCTATTTCGAGGGTTATGATATTTTTATCACTTTTTGAGTTAGAGAGCTCTATTTTGGGCGATTTTGGAGGGGATTTTCATGATTTTGATTGAGGTAAGTATTCTTGACTCGGATTTGGTCATTTTCATGATTCCATCTTTGTTTTTATCATTTAATAAGTGATTTGATTTTGAGAAATGGGGAGGGGGGGTTTGTAAAAAGTTTCTAAAACATAAAATGATGATTTGAAGGACGATTTGGGGTCGGAATTGGATGATTGTGGTATAGTGGGAATTGTATCGGAATGGGTATTCAGATTTTGTTGGTTTTGTTTGGTTCCGAAATGCGGGCCCGGTGTTAAAATTTTGGTTTTCATTAAAGATCGAAGCCTTATTATTCAAAATTATTTCGTATGCGTTTTATTTATGATATTAAGTTATTTTAGCTAGGTTCGAGCCATCCGGAGGTCGTTTCAAATGGGAAGGTATATTTAGAGTATTGATTTAGCTTCTTTGAGGTAAGTATCTTGCCTAACTTTGTTTTGGGGAACTACCCAGTAGGAGTTGGTTTTATTGCACTATTTGGATTACGTGGAAGACGTGTACATGAAGTGACGAGTGTGTACATGGCCTTATATGTGAAAACTGACCGGATTAGACTCTTAGGCTTCTTATATGCATTTAATTTGATTTGTCGTTACATATTCTACATTCCTTTGTTAAATTTATCCTTATATGCTTTAATTGAATTTGTCATTGCATGTTCTATATTCCGCTCTCAAGTTTATTCATACATGCTTTATTTGAAGTTGTTAGTAAATGTTCTATATTTTATTTGTCAAGTATACTCTTATATGCTTTATTTGAAATTGTTACCTTTTTATTGTCATGTTGCCTATTTTATTGTTGAATTACTCTTATTTGAAGTTGCTATCACATGATATCCCTTCGTTGTCAGGTTATTCTCATGCATTTAGACATAGTTTCTAGTTCATACCATCTCTTTCATTGTTAGCTTATGTCATACATTAGAATTCGATGTTTCCATTTCATGGAAATACCTTCATTATTGAGTTTATTCCTAAGCAATTAATTGAAGTTGAAGTTATTAACAGCCGTTTACCTGTTTTAGTTGAAGTAGTCGGTTAATGGAGCATTGTTCATTGTTGAACTATTTTTCCGCGTTTCATTTTGTTGCTATTGAGATTCTTGTACATATTGTGGATTGAGCCATGGGCTAGGTGGTGTGGTGATATTGGTATTGTTGTTTTGAAAAGAGTTGTGGCCTATGGGAACTTGTGGTACGAGTTGATATGTCGTATTGTTGTGATGTTAGCACTTGTAATTTGTTGTGTGGATTGATTATTGTTATGTAGAGCATAAGGGTGGTATCTAAGTGTTGTTGATTGTGCAGAGTGATACGAGTGACTATTGTGTTAATGTCTGGGAGGAGTGATACATGTGGCTATTGTGTTATTGTCTGGGCGAAGCGATATGGGTGGCTATTATGCGGAGTGATACGAGTGGCTGTTGTGTTATTGTCTGGGCAGAGCAATACTGGTGGCTATTATGTGGAGTGATACAAGTAGCTATTGTGTTATTGTCTGGGCAGAGTGATAAGGGTGGCTATTATGATGTTGTCAATAAAGAGAGATAAGGGTGGCTATGTCAGGGATGATATGTGACGGCATGGGTGCATAATGTTGATGATATTTGTTTGATGGTGTGATGTTCTTGTGTATGTCATGCAAATTTCGTGACTTGTTGTGTTGTTTCCAATGAGCTACTTGAAGTCTTTGATATTACTTGTTGATTTGTACTGTAATAGTACACTCGCACAAGCACACACCGTAGCTTGCCGTTTACACCGGTTCTGGAGTATAAAACTTGACATTCATTGATCATGCACATGTACTCTTGTATTACCTACTTCCATTGTGGTATTGAGCCTGTAATCACGCCGGGCGGATTGTTATTGTGAGCCTGTCACCATGACGGGAGGATTGAGATATTGGCACATAAATTGTCCGTGTGGTTGTGATCAATAATGTAGGTATAGGGTACCATGAGTATATGGATTGTGAATTAGGACTTGTGATTTGTGTTTATGAGATGAGGTATCTCGGAGTAATTTTGTGTTGAAACTTGTGTTAGAAAGGTTTGATTACTCAATTGTCATTTGTGTTCCTTAATTAGTGTCACTAGTATTTTAACATTGCACGGATTACTTCACTATTTATATCACATTTTTATTCCTTGTTGCAATTATTGATCCTTGTTTCCGTTATTAACTTTATACTTATATATTGCGTAGGTTTTACGACTAGTAGGTGTCTTGACTGTACTTCGTCACTACTCTACCTAGGTTAGTATTGATACTTACTGGGTACCGACCGTGGTGTACCCATACTATACTTCTGCATATTTTTGTGTTGATCCAGGTATTGGAGATAATAGACATAGGCAAGGCTAGCTTGTTGATCGCACAGATTCAAGGTAGAGCTGCTTGGTCGTTGCAGTCCCTTGGAGTTCTTTTCTTTTTTATTGTACTGTTAATTCGTTATCCGAACAGTATTGTATTTTGTTTTTGAGATATTTCTGTTTATTCATCTAGTGCTTGTGACTCTGTATTACCTAGTCTTGGGAGGATTGTTGTGAATATTGCCGCGTAGGCTTATGTCACATTTATTTTTGTATTTATATTAAACTCTGCTTTAAAATATCCAGTTTAACTGTGGTAAGTAATCGGCTTACCTAGTCTTAGAGACTAGGTTCCATCACGACACATGTGGTGGGATTTTGGATCGTGATTAGTTGGTATCAAAGCTCTAGGTTCATAGGTCCCACGAGTCACGAGCAAGTGTAGTAGAGTCTTGCAGATCGGTACAGAGACGCCTGTACTTATCTTCAAGAGACTATGGAACTATTACGAAAATTCCACTTATTTCATTCATGTCGTGAGGATTTGTTGATTTTGAAGTTTGCACCTTTGTATCTTTATTCTCTAACTGATGGTGAGGACACGCACTACCAGATCAGCCAAGCAAACACCCACGCCCCCTGCTAGAGCCGCGAGAGGCCGGGGCCGAGATAGAGGCTGGGAGGGTCACGTGTCGCAGCTAGAGCACCTGCCAGAGCAGTAGTTGAGGAGCCACTAGTAGCTCCGGTTGGGGGACAGGCAACGGAGGCGTTGTTTCTAACCCCGGACTTCTAGAAAACTTTAGCGCAATTCTTGCGCATGATTGGTACATTGGCTCAGGCGAGATTAATTCTAGTTGCACCAGCTACTTCACAGAATGGGGGGGAGCTCATGCTCCAACCGCTCGTACTCCAGAGCAGCAAGCTCATGTTGGTCGTACTCCAGGTGTGGTGCTAGTACAACCCGTTATTGTGGTTCCGCCTGAGGTCAGGCCAGAGGCATCCGAGGAGGAGCAGTTGAGACTTGAGAAGTTCAAGAAGTATCACCCTCTGACTTACAGCGGCATAGAGATTGAGGATGCACATGGTTTTCTAGATAAGTATCACTGTATTCTTTGCACCATGGGAATTATGGAGGTAAGCAGAATAGCATTTACTATATTTTAGTTATCGGGAGCAGCGTATATGTGGTGGCAGGCTTACGAGAAGGGTAGGCTAGTTGATGCAGCCCCACTCATTTGGGATCAGTTTTCAGAGATGTTCTTGAGGGAGTTTGTTCCCCAGACCCTCTGGGATGCATGGCGCACAGAGTTCGAGCAACTATATTAGGGCACAATGATAGTGTCGGAGTAAGCCATCAGATTCAGTGAGTTATCCCGTCATGTACCTATTCTTGTTTCTACCTTTAGAGAACGGGTTCGCAAATTTATCGAGGGGCTCAGTTATGGTCATAGATTCAGCATGGCTTGGGAGTTGGAGACTGATACTCCAATTTAGCAGGTTGTGGAGATTGCTAGGAGGTTACAGCGTATTCGGGGTGAGGAGAGGGAGGATAAGGAGGCCAAGAGGTCTCGAAGTTCTGGAGGATTCTGTGGATTCTAGTCTTCAGCTCTGACCTATCATGGTGGAGGCTCATTCAGTCAGCCAATCCAGTCCGCACTTCAGACTACTCGTGGTGCTTCAGCTAGTCATGGACCTAAGGGTACTCATATGGTATAGTCATCTTTTAGTGCACCTCCAGCACGGCGTTCCTACAATGGCCATTCTAGTTATTCGACACAGATGCAGTACCAATAGCCACGCCCACAGAGGGGTTGGTATGAGTGTGGCGATACTTGGCGCATCATGAGGGATTGTCCTAGACTCGGGAGAGGTGGATTTCATCAAGGCACTCAGGCTATGGGCCCCATTCCAATTGCTACTCCACCTGCACAACCAGCTAGAGGAGGAGGACAGACCTGTAGAGGGCATCCTAGAGGGGGAGGCATGGCCCGTTGATATTCTTTCCATAGTAGGGATGAGGTCGCTGCACCAGATAAGGTCATTACAAGTATAGTTTCGGTTTGTCATAGAGGAGCATCAGTCTTATTTTGATCTAGTCCTATTTAATGGTGTGAGTCCTCCTATCTTTCTTCACATATGGGTGTGTTTCGTGATTCTTGTACTCTATTATGTATTTACACCCGTTGAGAGATTATAAAGTGGTAGCCCATGTTTACCTTTTTGGTTTGTTCACTATTGAGTGTTATGAGACTAGGATGAACATTCTGTTACTTTATACAGTGGGTTTTGATGTGATTTCTGAACAGTTTGGCTATGACTTGTGATTTAGGTTCCCTATAGGCAGGGGAAGTTGGTTACGTATTGTGGTTTTGTTCTATGGGATTGAGTTAGTAGAGTATTTTTGTTTTGAGATGTTTACCTTACTTGTGATTCCGAGTGGAGGATGGGAACCGGTGTTCTTTGTGGTTTGATATGTTTGAACCACGCCACATGTCGCGGTGGAGTTATATTAGGATGGGATCCTTGTGATTAGTTCATATGTTTTGTTTTCCCTTGTGAAATGGATTCGTAGTATGATACCGATAAGGAGTTGGACTTGTTGATAGTTCTCTCATGTGTTTCTCTTTCCCTATTCAATCATAGTCGAGGTGTGCTTATTGGGTTTAGATCGCGAGGTATGTGCCCAGGTGACGTTAGGTGTGACTTGCTAATTTGGGTGAGTGATTATGATATCTTCATGTTTCTTGCATCGTTGTCAGTGTTGGGAAGGTTTGGAATAGAGGTCTAACTGATATGAGGTTATTTACCGGTGTTGGATTTGATTATGGGCAGCTATTGTGGTCAGCGTTGTTGCTACGGGCATATGGACGAAGTGTTACGTCATGTGGTTATACCTTGTGGGTGTATGCATGATCTGTTGCAACTGTTTGAGGTTGATACAGTGTGTATGTGTGTGAATCGGGTCTTCGGGGGATGATCGGATGTTTAAATTTGGTTCTAGGGCTTATTGGTATAGGTGGAAGGAATAATCTTCAGTTGAGATAGTGTTGTCGGGCTTATGTGGATTGGGGTGATGTGGGATCACCCGCGAGTATATGTATGGTGAGTCCATTGAGTGATTTGATGGCTTGGGAGCGACTATTGCCACGTTCAAGGACAAACGACTGTTAAGAGGGGGATAATGTAACGATTCGATAGATTGTTTTGAGCATTAGCATTCCATTCTGCGGTTTAAGGTCTTGAGTAGCTTCATATTGTGTATTATGACTTACGTGTAAGGTTGGGTTCGGTTTTTGAGTGATTAGGGATTGATTTGGAAGAATGATTATTGTTTTAGAAGCCTAAGTGGTAAGAATTAACCAGAGTTTGACTTTTGTATAGAGGATTCCAGAATGGTGTTTTGATCATTCCAATAGCTTCAGACTTAGGCGTATGTCCGGATTTGGATTTGGAGGTCCGTAGGTTGATTTGATGCTTTTTGGCAAAAGTTAGAAAGTTAAAGTTTTGGAAGGTTAAAAGGTTTGACCAGGAGTTGACTTTGTTGATATCGGGTTCAGATTGTGATTCTGGGAGTTGGTATAGCTCTGTTGTGTCATTTGAGACTTGCATGCAAAATTTTGAGGTCATTCTGGGTTGATATGATATGTTTCGGCGCGAGTTGTAGAAGTTGATAGTTCATTAGGCTTGAATTGAGGTGCAATTCATATTGTTGATGTTGTTTTTTGTGATTTGCAGCCTCGAGCAGGTCCGTGTTATGTTATGGAACTTGTTGGTATGTTCGGTCGGGGTCCCGGGGGCCTCGGGTGTGTTTTGGATGGGCTACGGGTCATTTCTCTATGTTTTAGCCTACTGATGGCTGGTGTCTCATGTTGTTATATGCGATCGCGAAGTGTAAGTCGCATTCGCATAGTGTATTTTTGGGGCAGAGAACTTTCCTTGTTCGCGTTCGTAGTGTTGAGGCCACGATCGCGGACCTGTGGGGAGCTAACTCATCGCGTTCGCGGGGTAGGGTCACAATGGTGTAGTGTGTGGTCAGGCTGGGGAGGCCAGGAGCTTTAGCCTTCGCGTTTGCATAGATTTGGATCGCATTTGCGTCTATCCTTCTACATTCACGTAGAAGGTTTTTGGAACCTGATGATTTGTTCTACGCGTTCACATGGGAATTTTCGTGATCGCAATGTATGTTGCCTGGGAAAAAGATAAATTATTCTATTTCGAGGGTTATGATATGTTTATCACTTTTTGAGTTAGAGAGCTCGGTTTTGGACGATTTTGGATGGGATTTTCACGATTTAGATTGGGGAAAGTATTCTTGACTCAGATTTGGTTGTATTTTATGATTCCATCTTCATTTTTATCATTTAATTAGTGATTCGAATTTGAGAAATTGGGGGTTTTTGTAAAACCTTTCTAAAACATAAAATGATGATTTGAAGGCCGATTTGGGGTCAGAATTTGATGATTTTGGTATCCCGTGACTCGTATCGGAATGGGTGTTCGGATTTTGTTGATTTTGTCAGATTTCGAGGAGTGGGCTCGAGGTTTTTGGGTTGACTTTATGGTATTCATTAAAGATCGAAGCTTTTTTATCTGGAATTGTTTCCTATGGCTTTTATTTATGATATTAAGTTATTTTGGCTAGATTCGAGTCGTCCGTAGGTCATTTAACACAGGAAGGTATATTTAGGGAATTGATTTAGTTTCTTTGAGATAAGTATCTTGTCTAACTTTGTGTGGGAAAAACTACCCCATAGGATTTGGTTTAATTGCACTATTTGGATTACGTGGAAGATGTGTACATGAGGTGACGAGTGTGTACACGGCCTTATAAGTGGAAATTGACCGAATTAGACTCTTAAGATTCTTATATGCATTTAATTGTATTTGTCGTTACATGTTCTACATTCCTTTGTTAAATTTATCCATATATGCTTTAATTGAATTTGTAATTGCATGTTCTATATTCTGCTCTCAAGTGTATTCCTATATGCTTTATATGAAGTTGTTAGTATATGTTCTATCTTTTATTTGTCAAGTTTAATATTATATGCTTTATTTGAAGTTGTTACCTTTTTATTGTCCGTTTCCTCTTTCATTATTGAATTACTCTTATTTGAAGTTGCTATCACATGATATCCATTCGTTGTCAAGCTATTCTCATGCATTTATACATAGTTGCTAGTTCATACCATCTCTTTCATTTTTAGCTTATGTCCTATATTAGAATTTGAAGTTATCACTTCATGGAAATACCTTCATTATTGAGTTTATTCCTAAGCAATTAATTAAAGTTGAAGTTATTGAAAGCCATTAACTTGTTTTAGTTGAAGTTGTCATTTAATGGAGTATTTTTCATTGTTTAGTTATTTTTTCCCGTTTCATTTTGTTGTTATTGAGATTCTTGTACACATTGTGGATTGAGCCGTGGGCTAGGTAGTGTGATGATACTGGTATTGTTGTTTAGAAACGAGTTGTGGCCTATGGGCACTTGTGGTACGAGTTGATATGCCATGTTGTTGTGATGTTAGCACATGTGATTTGTTGTGTGGATTGATTGTTGTTATACGGAGAATAAGGGTGGCATCTCATTGTTGTTTATTGTTGGCTATTGTGTTAATGTCTGGGTGGAGTGATACGGGTGGCTATTATATTATTGTCTGGGCAGAGCGATACGGGTGGCTATTATGCGGGGTGATACGAGTGGCTATTGTGTTATTTTTTGGGCGGAGCGATACGGGGGACTATTGTGTTATTATCTGGGAAGAGCGATACGGGTGGCTATTATGCGGAGTGATACGGGTGGCTATTGTGTCATTGTCTGGGCAGAGCGATACGGGTGGCTATTATGCGGAGTGATACGGGTGGCTATTGTGGTATTGTTTGGGTGGAGTAATAAGGGTGGCTATTATGATGTTGTCAATACGGAGAGATGACGGTGGCTATGTTAGGGATGATATGTGAAGGCCTGGGTGTATCATATTGATGCTATTCGTGTGATGGTGGGATTTTCCTTGTGTATGTCATGCACCTTATGTGACTTGTTGTGTTTTGTCCAATGAGCTACTTGATGTCTTTGATATTACTTGTTGACTTGGACTATAATAGTATACTCGCACAAACATACACCGTAGCATGCCGTTTACACCGGTTCAGGAGTATGAAACTTGACATTCATTGATCATGCACATGTATTCCTGTATTACCTGCTTCCATTGCGGTATTGAGCCTGTGATCACGCCAGTCGGATTGTTATTGTGAGTGTGTGGCCATGACGGGCGGATTGAGATATTGGCACGTGAATTGTCCGTGCGGTTGTGATTATTAATGTGGGTAGAGGGTGCCATGAGTATATGGATTGTGAATTGGGACTCGTGATTTGTGTTTATGAGATGAGTTATCTCGGAGTAATTTTGTGGTAAAACTTGTGTTAGAAAGGTTTTATAACTTAGTTATCATTTGTTTGCCTTATTTGATGTCACTGGTATTTTAATGGTGTTCAGATTACTTCACTGTTTATATAGCATGTTTATTCCTTGTTGTAATTACTGATCCTTGTTTCCATTATTAGCTTTATACTTATATAATGCACAGGTTTTACGATTAGTAGGTATCTTGACTATATCTCGTCACTACTCCACCGAGGTTAGTCTTGATACTTACTGGGTACCTACCGTGGTGTACTCATACTACACTTCTGCACATTTTGGTGCAGATCTAGGTATTGGAGATAACGGACACAGGCAGGGTTAGCTTCTTAATCGCGAGGATTCAAGGTAGAGTTTTTTGGTCGTCGCAGTCCCTTGGAGTCCTTTTTCCTTTTGATTGTATTGTTAACTCGTTATACAAACAGTATTGTATTTTGTTTTTGAGATATTTCTATCTATTTAGCTAGAGTTCGTGACTCTGTATTACCTAGTCTTGGGAGGATTGTTGTGAATATTGTCGTGTAGGCTTATGTCACATTTATTTCGGTATTTATATTAAATTTTGCTTTAAAATATCATGCTTAACTGGTTTAATTATGGTAAGTAATCGGCTTACCTAGTCTTAGAGACTAGGTGCCATCACGACGCCTATGGTGAGATTTTGGGTCGTGAGAGAAGCGATATTTTAAGAACCTTTTCTTTCCAAATTCATTGGTAAGCATCTTTATCTAGTTTTCAATCAAGTTCAATTACTTTTCATGAACGTTTAACATCAAATCTATGTATTTCATGGTAGAATTTAGGAATTTTGTAAAATTTGGATTTAGACCTCAAATTGAGGTCGGATTTCGAAACAAATTACATAACCGGGCTCGGGGTGAATGGGTAATCGGGATTTGGTCTAAATCTCGGATTTTGACCGAGCTGGCCCGGGGTTGAATTTTGATGACTTTTTAAATTTAGCTATAGATTAAGCCTTTTTCATTCGTGGGTAGTTTCTAAAGCTTAAATTGAATTGTTTAAATGATATTTGGCTAGCTTCGGTTGGTTTGGAGGCATGTTCTAAAGGAAAAGCCGTGATTGATTGTTGATTTGGTTGCGAAAAGAGGTAAGTGTCATTTTTAACTTTGAGTTAAGGGAATTAGGACTTGTTTGGTCTATTTTCTATGAGAACTATATTTGGGGACGGCGTATATGCGAGGTGACGAGTGTATATGCGTTGCCATTAGTTAAAGCATGCGGGTTGGGTTATTTACCTTTATGTAGTTATTTATTTCGTGTTATATCTCGTTACATGCTTAATTGCTACATGTCCTTACTTGTTTATCTTTCATTTAGTTGTTACCTGATTTGATTTATTCATGTCTCGCTCAATATCTGCTTACCTGCTATATGATCCTACCTTTATTAATTGTATTATCTTCATTGTCTCATTCTTTACTTTTCTTTATTGTCTATACATTACTTGTTGCACTTAATTATGTTATATTCTATTGAGTGAGTCCTTTAGCAACTCTTGTATTAATGAATTACCGAGATTTGTGAGTATGAGGTATTGGTTGTTCTCTGTTTGTTCTAGTAGATCCTTGATATTATGTACACTTTAGTACCCTTTTTCTATTGAGATTTTGGAATTTGGTTGTGTTAAGTTGTTCGTGTTAATGAGTTGAGGTTGAGAATGGGTTGTGTACCGCAATAGTATTAGGAATGGGAATGGGTTGTACACTGCAACAAATATTGTGATAAATATTGAGATCGGGTTGCAAGCCGTAATAGATAATGTGATACATGTTGGGATCAGGTTGTGCGCCGCAATGGAGTATGATGTTTTATAACTGTTTGTAGCTTTAGTGCTCTAACTCAATGTTGTGATACGAGGCTATGAATTGTTGTTATTCTGGGTCCCTCTGTTAGTTAACGTTCGGGTCCTTTTATTATGAGTTCATTCGTTTCTCTACATTACTATTGTTTTCTATGTATTATTTGTACATGTTTTAGTGAGTGCCTTGTCATAGCCTCGAAGTACTTTGTCGAGGTTAGGCTCGACACTTATAGAGTACATTGGGTCGATTTTACCCATACTATACTTCTGTACTTCTTCTGTAGAACCGAGAGTTAGTCCCATCGATGTGTAGAGGAGTTTTGCTCATATCGACTTGATCAGGAGACTTGAGGTAGAGTTGCACGGCGTTCCCAGTCCCTGAAGTGTCTTTCCATTCTGTCTTTACTGTTTATTTTTTTATTCAGACCATTTTTGTAGTATTCTAGTTTCTCATGTACTTGTGACTCCGGATTTCTTGGATCAGTATATATCATGTTATTTATGGATTTATCATATCTATTTCAGATTTCACCAATAATTAATCATCATTATTTTGCTTTTAAATAGTTAAAATTGGTTAATTATTCTGTTAATGTTGGCTTTCCTAGCAAGTGAATATTAGGTGACATCACGGCCCCGTGGTTGGGATATTGGGTTGTGATAGTGAGGTGTGTCTAGACTGGCCATAAAACAAGTGAACAACTCGAGTTGGGAAGGGGTAGCTTACTGGGAGCAATATTTTCCGGCTTAACTATTGGTCCATCCCGTTTTTAAAACATGGGTGACTAATAATCCTTCACTGGGATCCCAGACCTACTGGCTTTATCTCAAAAAAAAAGGGGCGCGTATCGGGAATTCCTGATTACATTCAGAAGACTGGGAAAGGGGGGCACAAAAAAATAGTTTATAATACAATTCAACAATATCAAAACTGTAAAAAGCAGGCAAGTAGCATACTAGACCCAAATAAATCACAATATATACAAAAATTAATATAGCCAAATAAAATCAATATGTACAAGCTCGAATTCTGATGTAGTCCCCAGCAGAGTCGTCGGACCAGTCACACCCCTTTGTACCCTGCAAAATATATTGTGTTATGGATTGTGGGTTAAAGGTTCTTTTCTAATTAAAAGGATAATTTTGGATAGGGATTATTTTACTTATAGAGTCGCCACTTGGAATTGAGTTTTGGTATTCCAAGTCACTTTATTGAATCCCTAATCAAAAGGAAGTGACTCCATTTATTATTCGTCTGCAAAAATAAAAGATCGAGCAAAGAATTCAGTTGGTCGGGGAGAAGGTGTGAGCCACTCCCTAAATCCAGTGGTTCTATCATGTTCGCTTTATTGACTTAAACTTGGCTTGAATTAATTTTGGATAAACTATGTTTTATTTGGTTTTTATGTTTTGTCAATGCCCGCTTTTATTTGTTGAAAATTTATTAAATCCAAACTAGCACGTGTATCCCCGTTCTTAGCCTACACTAACAAATATAAGTATTCCCCACCTTAGTTCGTGTACCACTCCCTAAAGATTGAAGCCTATGCGAATTTGATTAAATAAAGGCCTTGATGGGAACAAACCCTATTGATTGTAAAAGAAAGAAAAGAAGACAAAAAGGTGGAAAAGTCAAAGAAAGAAATAAATGAAAAGAGAAGAAAAATATATGTGGAAAAGACAAATAAAGAAAGGAATTTAGAATGAAAATACTGCAAACTGTGAAAGAATTAAATTGGTTTACAATCGCGGTGCTGTCCTGCCGCATGTTCAAATATTGCTAAAGATTTTAGCTGATTCCTCTGCCTATAAATAGGCATCCCTTCTCAGTTGTAATTCATCCCTTACATTCTTCTTTCTCTCTCAATATCAATAAAGTTATTCTCTATGTGGCCGTGGAGTAGGCAAAAAATATCGAACTACGCAAATCTTGTCTTATCTCGTATAATTTATTATTTTTCTCTTTTAATATATTTTTCCCCTTCTATTAGCCTAACACGCTTCCTAACAACTGGTATCACAACACAGGCAGTGTAATTCTGGTAGAAAACTATGGCGTTGGTGCATGAACTATTCATACGAATAGTGGGACATTATTGATCATCAATACTAACAATATTCATAATAGTGAAGTGCTATTCATTAATAGTGATAGTACTGTTCACCAATAGTGATTGTTGTTTACCTTATACGGTTGGGATATTTTTTCTTACACAGAGTACTATTCACGGTTTCTATTCACAGGCACTATTCACATAAAAAAAAATATTGTTTTGTGAAGAAATGGTGTCGGAAGAAGGGAAGGTTCAAATCGACAAGTCCAATGGCAACGATTTTGGATTCTGGAAGATGCAGATAGAGGATTATTTATACCAGAAAAAATAACACTTACCTCTGACCGGGGTAAAATCAGAGGATATGGCCAAAGAGGATTGGGATGTATTAGACTGCCAAGCTCTTGGTGTGATTCATTTGACGCTGACACGAAATGTAGCGTTCAACATCATTAATGAGAAGACAACTGCAGGCCTGATGAAGGCGTTATCAAATATGTACGAGAAGACATCTTCTTCGGATAAAGTCTATTTGATGCATCAGTTGTTCAACTAAAATATGATAGAAGGTGAATCTGTTACATAACATATCACCGAGTTTAATGTAATATTAACTCAGTTGAGTTCTGTTAATATAACATTTGATGACGAAGTCAGGGCGTTGATTCTGCTATCACCTCTACCTGAGAGTTGGTATGGAACAGTAATTGCAGTTAGTAGTTCATCGAGAAGTACCGAACTCGAATTGGATGATATCAAAGACTTGGTTCTAAGCAAAGATATTTGCAGGAGAGAATCAAGTGATTTTCCAGGATCTGCTTTTAATACCGAAAGCAAGGGGAGAAACAGCCAAAGAGGATAAAGTCATGGTCGTGGCAGATCAAAGTCAAGGAGAAGAGGGCAATTCAAAAATTGCAAAGACATTATTTGTTGGAATTGCAATAAAAAGGGTTATTACAGTAGTCAATATAGAGAACCAAAGAAGAACAAGGATGAAAATTCAGCAAATGTAATTTCTATACACGTAGGTGATGCACTAATTTGTTGTGCAGATGGTTTAGTCAAATCTTGGATTCTGGACTCAGGTGCATCCTTTAACTCTACCTCATACAAAGAATTATTGCATAATTTTATTCCTGTAAAATTCAGAAAGGTTTATCTAGAAGACGGTGAACCTTTAGATATTGTTGGGAAAAGTGAAGTACATATAAAGACGTCACACGGCATGCAATGGAAATTGCAAAATGTTCGACATGTTCCTAGTCTAAAAAAAATCTAATATCCATGGGTCAGATTGACAGTGAAGGATAGACTACAGTATTCGGTAATGGATCGTGGAAGATAACCAAAAGGAATTAGTTGTGGCATGAGGCTTCAATGAGGGAACACTGTATGCAACTGAAATACAGAGATATACTATAGCAGCAGTTAACTATGGTCATGACACAACATTGTGGTACCAGAGGCTCAGGCATATGAGTGAGAAGTAAATGAAGTTGTTGGCATCCAAAAAAAAGTTGCCAAACCTCAAGCATGTTGAATTAAGTTTATGCAAAGATTGCATTTACGGGAAATAAAAGAGAGTTAGTTTCTCAAATGAAGAATGACAAAGAAAGAGAAGCTAGACCTAGTGCATATGGATGTGTGGGGACCACCTCCTTATAACGACCTGGCTGGTTGGTTATGTGACTTTCTGGGGTGGTTGGACTGGTTTCGGGGAAATTTTGGAGTGAATTGGGACACTTTAGTCCCAAGGTTATAAGTTTAAGTTGAAAGAGTTGACCGAAATTTGACTTTGGTGTAGATGACTCCGGAATGGAGTTTTGATGGTTCCAATAGCTTCGAATGGTAATTTTGGACTTAAGCGTATGTCCGGATATTTATTTGGAGGTCCATTGGTCGTTTTGGCTTGAATTGGCAAAAGTTAAAAAGTTAACAGTTTGCGAGGTTGAGAGGTTTGACCGAGAGTTGACTTTGTTGATATCGAGTTCAGATTTTTGTTTTATATTTGGAATAGGTTCGTTGTGTCATTTGGGACTTGCCTACAAAATCTGAGGTCATTCGAAATTGATTTGATATGGTTCGACATTGGTTTTAGAAGTTGGAAGTTTATTAATTTCATTAGGCTAGAATTGAGGTGTGATTTGTGATTTCGATGTTGTTTGATGTGATTTGAGGCTTGAATAGTCCATATCGTGTCCTCGAGTATGATTCGGATCTAGTTCGGCTTCAGTTTTGGTCTTGAGGAACTGATGATCGGATGTCTGGTGTATCCTTCTTCGCGATCGTGACATAGTGGTCGCGCTCACGTAGTGTTATTCAGTAGCAAGTGGTTTTGTTCTTCGCATTCGCGAATATAACGACGTGTTCACAAAGGTTTCGATGGGTTGTGCATTGTAAGAGTGGAGTCACGTTCGCGTAGAAGAGTGAGGCTAGCTGGGGCACCATGCCTTAAGCCTTCGCATTCGCGGATAGGGGGCACGTTCGCGTTCGCGTAGGCTTAGCATTGTAGGGCATCGCGTTTGCGACCTGGGCTTCGCGTTCGCATGGTAGGTTTTCTCAGCTGGTATGATTTGTGCTTCGCGAACGCGAGGCATTTTCCGCGTTCGCGAAGAGGAACACTGGGCAGCAGGTTTAAGATCCCATTTCGAGGGTTAGAGTTATTTTATCACATTGTGAGTTGTAGAGCTCGATTTGGGCCATTTGGAGGGCATTTTTATGTCTTACATCAGGGTAAGTGTTTTTGACTCAGATTTGTTCATTAATCCTGATTCCATCCTTATTGTTTTTATTTATTTGGTGACTTGAAGTAGAGAAAATTGGGATTTTGTAGAAACCTTTGTAAAAGGAAAAATGGGAATTTGAAGGTCGATTTGACGTCGGAATTGGATGAATTTGGTATGGTTGGACTCGTAATCGAATGAGAGTTCAAAATTTGTGAATTTGGTCGGGTTCTGAGGTGTAAGCCCGGGATTGACTTTTTGAGTTGACTTTTTAGTTTTGATAAAGATCGAAACTTTATTGATTGAAGTTGTTTCCTACGGTATTATTTGTTGATATTGAGTTGTTTGTGACTAGATTCGAGTCATTTGGAGGCTGATACGCATATGAAAGGCTTGTTGGAGTATTGAGTTGCACGTTTTGAGGTAAGTAACGTTTTTAAACTTGGAATTAAGGGTATTTATCCCAAGAAAACATGTTATTTGTGTTGTGTTGGGGTGCCGCACATGCTAGGTGACAGGCGTGTGGGCGTGCACTGTGGTAATCATGATCCGGGTTATGTTTTGTATTGTCTTGCAATCAAGTCTTGTTTTATCTGTTTAATCCCTACTTGTTAGAGTAATTGAGTTGTGATTCATGTTAGAATTCGTGTTTAGGCTATGTGCTTATTCGATTGAGACTTAATGAGGTTAATTCTGTTATTTTGAGTTATCTGCTTTAACTGTAATTATATCTTAAGTCATGGTTCTTCATTTGCATATCATATCTCAGTCTCTGCTCATCATTCACTGTTACATCACATGTAATCATTGTTTGGGCTGAGTGGTACGAGATTGTGAGCCCTTGAGACTTGAGAGATTGATGACTAAGGTGGGCCTGAGAGCCGTGTTGTGAGTGTTATTGTGGATCGGGATGCACGCTATACCAGGCCATATTGGCTTTACTATTATTATTATTATTATTATGTGGATCGGGTTGCACGCCACAGCAGGCCTTATAGGCTTTGATTAGCACTTGGTCAGGATCCGCCCCTCCGGATTCTGACATACTAGTAGTAAGCGCAGGCATAGTGATATTTACACGTGCTTTGGTGAGGGAAATTAATGATAGGCACCCGTACAGTGCTGAGTGATTGTGTGTGTGATGAGTGGGCATTTGAGACATGCAGGTTGAGTATTTTGAGAGTGTGAGTACTTGGAAAATGGCACCGTGAGGTCATACATTTGACATGCATAATTGACATGTAGGCATAGAGATGTACCATTCCTTATGCTAGTTTTACTTGATATGTTATTATCAGTATTGGGCCTTAATTGTTGGACTTGTAAGCATGTCTAAATATTTGTACCATGAATGAGCTGATTATGAAATTCCTCTAAGTTAATTATTGTTATTGTCATTATTATACATGTGTTGTCATTATATTGGACTATAATTGTCTTCTTCTGAGCTCATCACTGCTTTCAGCCCAAGGTTAGTTCCATTACTTAATAAGTACATGAGGTCGGTTGTACACATATTATACTCTGCAATTCGTGTGCAAATCTAGGTGTATTCGGACGTGGTGACTGCTAGATCCGTGCTAGTACCTGCTTGGAGACTTCAAGGTAGCTGCTATGACGTCCGCAGACCTTGACTCTCTTTCATTTTATTTTCCTTCAATACTGTTCTATTACTCAGACAGTTGTACTAGAGATTCGGTTTATGTTTGATACTTAGAAGAGCTCATGTACTCGTCGACACTAGATTTTGGGGTGGTTGTAGTAGTATTTCAGTTATTTGTATCAGATATTTATGATATTTCCGTTGTTGAGTTTATTAAACCCTATTTATTCAAATGTTTAGCTATTACGTGATTATCGGCTTGCCTGGCAAGTAGTGTTAGGTGTCGTCGAGACTTCGGTGGGAGTTGGGTCGTGACATATTGGTATCATAGCTGAATTGCTTTGGTCTCACGAGTCATGAGAAGGTTTAGTAGAGTCTTGCGGATCGGTACGGAGACGTCCATACTTATCTTCGAGAGGCTACCGAACAGTTAGGAAACTTTACTTTCTTCTATTCTTGTCGTGTGGATTTGTTAATTCCGAAATCTGAACTTCTATTCTCTCACAGATGGTGAGAACATGTGCGACGGAATCAGGCAAACAACCACTAGTACTACCATCTAAAGTCGTGAGAGGTCAGGGCCAAGGTAGAGGTCGAGGCCGAGGTGGGGCTCGTACTACAGCCAGGACAACACCTGTGGAGCCACTAGTTGTTCCAGCTCAGGCACCAGCTATGCCCATTGTTATACCAGGCCTTCAGTAGTCTTTAGCCTAGATTTTGATTGTGTGCACGATCCTGGCTCAGGAGGTTTCCGTTCTAGCTGCACCGGCCATTTCACAGGCCGGGGGAGGTACCAAGACTCTTGCCGCTCGTACTCCAGATCATCTAGCTCAAGGACTTCAGACACAAGGTGTATTGTTTGTTCAGCCAGTTGCTGTTGCTCGGCCGAGGTTGGTCCACCTATGAGTGATGAGAAGCAAATATGATTGGAGCGGTTTGGGAGGCTTAAGCCTCCAGAGTTCAGTGGGGCATAGTCAGAGGATGCTCAACATTTTATAGATAGGTGTCAGCGGATTCTTCTCACAGCATGTCTTTTGGACAGCAGTGGGGTTTCATTTACTACTTTTCAGTTGAGAGGGCAGCTTACCAATGGTGGCGGGCTTATGTGTTGAGCAGGCCAGCTGCTACAGCTCCACTTAAATGGCATGAATTCTCGGTTCTCTTCTTAGAGAAGTTTGTCCCACATACTCGCAAAAAAGAGTTGCATAGGCAGTTTGAGAAGCTACGCCAGGAGGGTATGACCATGACCCAGTATAAGATGAGGTTTTCAAAGTTGGCTCGTCATGTAGTATGCTTGGTTCCCACTGAGAGGGAGAAGATTAGGAGGTTCATTGATGGCCTCAATTATGGATTACGCTTCATTATGGTCGAAAAGTTGCGACACGTACGAGGTTTGATCAAGTGGTCGATATTGCTATACGCTTAGAGCTGGTTCGCAGGCAGGAACATGAGGAGCGGGAGGGCAAGAGGCCTCGTGTTTCAGGTAGTTTCAGTGTTACCTCATCTGGAGGTTAGTCACATCACATCAGAGGTCGTCCTTATAGACCCGCTCAGATGGCTCGTCCGGTTCATTATGGTGCATCAGCTAGTCATAGTTCATACAGTACTGGTCCGAGTCAGTCATGTTTCAGTGCACTCCCAACTCAGAGTTCATACCATGATCCATCAATTCAGGGTTCGTCAGTACCGGGCTATTCTAGTTCTCGGGGTCTGGTTCATTCCCCGCCGCCATCTTTGGATCGAGGTTGCTTCGAGTGTGGGAGTTGGGGCATGTGAGGAGTTATTGCCCCCGTCTTATGGGAGGTTCCATTCAGTAGAGGCGTCAAGCTACTACTTCCGCACCGGTTACTACACCACTTGCGCAGCCAGCTCGGGGTGGGACTCAGGTAGTTACAGGTCACCCTAGAGGGGGAGGCTGATCAGGTGGTGGTTAGGCTCAATGCTATGCTTTTCCCACCAGGCCAGAGGCAATTTCTTCAGACACAGTGATCAAAGGTATTGTTTCAGTATGCCACAGGGATGCTTCAGTATTATTTCACCCTGGTTCCACTTATTCATTTGTATCATCATACTTTGCTCGTTATTTGGACATGCCCCATGATTATTTAGTTATGTATGTTCATGTATCTACACCGGTGGGTGACTCTATTATTATGGACCGTGTATATCGGTCATGTGTGATGGCTATTGGGGTTATGAGATGAGAGTCAATATTCTACTACTTAACATGGTTGATTTTGATGTGACATTGGGCATGGATTGGTTGTCAATATGTCACGCTATTCTAGATTGTCACGCCAAGATCATGACATTGGCGATGCCAGGGATGCCGAGGGTAGAAAGGAGAGGGTCCTTGGATTATGTTCCTAGTAGAGTGATCTCGTACTTGAAGGCTCAACGGATGATTGAAGAAGGGATGTTTGGCATAGTTGGACTTTGTGAGAGATGTTAGTGCTGATACTCCTACCATTGAGTCAGTTCTAGTAGTGAGAGACTTTCCATATGTGTTTCCTGTAGACCTGGCGGGGTTGCCACCCGACAGGGACATTGATTTTGGTATAGACCTGGTGCCGGGAATTCAGCCCATCTCTATTCCTCCGTATCGTATAGCACCATCAAAGTTGAAGGAATTGATGGAACAGCTTCAAGAGCTACTTGATAAGGGATTCATTAGGCCTAGTGTGTCACCTTGGGGTGCACCAATCTTGTTTGTGAATAAGAAGGATGGTACTATGCGGATGTGTATTGATTAAAGACAGTTGAACAAAGTTACAATTAAGAACAAGTACCCACTATCGTGCATTGATGACTTATTTGACCAGCTTCAGGGTGCTAGAGTGTTTTCGAAGATTGATTTGAAGTATGGGTATCATCAGCTAAAGATTCGGGGATTCAAATACTTTAAAGACGGCATTTAGGACCAGTTATGGTCACTACGCATTTCTTGTGATGTATGGGCTGACCAATGCCCCCACCGCCTTTATGCATTTGATGAACAGTATATTCAAGCCATATCTTGATTCATTTGTCATCATGTTCGTTAATAACATCTTGGTGTATTCACGTAGCCAGGAGGATCATGAGCAACATCTGAGGATTGTACTCCAGGCGTTGAGGTAGAAGAAGCTATATGCTAAATTCTCCAAGTGTGAGTTTTGGCATGATTTGGTGGCACTCGTGGGCCATGTGGTGTGTAGTGAAGGGATCAAGGTAGATCCGAAGAAGATTGAGGAAGTTCAGAGTTCGCCGAGATCATTTTCAGCTACAGAGATTCAGACCTTCATGGGTTTGGCAGGTTATTATCGCTATTTTCTGGAGGGTTTTTCATCCATTGCTGCACTTTGACTAGATTGACGCAGAAGGGTTCCCCATTCAGGTGGTCTGATGAGTGTGAGGAGAGCTTTCAGAAGCTCAAGCCTACCTTGAATACAGCTCTAGTTCTAGTTTTGCCTTCAGCAACGGGTTCATATACGACTTATTATGATGCTTTGCGGATTGGTATTGGTTGTGTCTTGATGAAGGAGTGTAGGGTGATTGCTTATGCTTCGCGCCAGTTGAAGCCCCATGAGAAGAACTACCCTGTTCATGATCTTGAGTTGGCAGCTATTTTTCACGCACTGAAGATTTGGAGGCACTATCTCTATGGCATGTCTTGTGAGGTATTCACAGATCATCGGAGTCTACAGCACTGGTTTAAGCAAAAGGATCTAAACTTGAGGCATCAGAGGTGGTTAAAGTTGTTGAAAGTCTATGATATCACTATTTTGTATCATCCCGGGAAGGCCAATGTGGTGGTTGATGCCTTGAGTAGGAAAGCGGAGAGTATGGGTAGCTTTGCATATACTCTAGTTGGTGAGAGACTATTAGCATTGGAGGTTTAGGCGTTGGCCAATCAGTTTGTGAAGTTGAATGTCTCAGAGCCTAGCCGGTTTCTAGCTTGCGTGATTTCTCGATCTTCTTTGTATGATCTCATCAGAGCACGTCAGTATGACGACCCCTATTTTCTTTTCCTTAAGGACACGGTGCAGCACGGTGATTCCAACGAGGTTTCTATTGGATACGATAGGGTGTTGAGGATGCAGAGTCGGATTTGTGTGCCCAATGTATATGGGTTGCATGAGTTGATTCTTGCGGAGGCCCACAGTTTGTGATATTTCATTCATCCGGGTGCTACGAAGATGTATCGGGATTTGAGATAGCACTATTGGTGGAGAAGAATGAAGAAAGATATAGTGGAGTTTTGGGGCTCGATATTTGAACTGCCAGTAGGTGAAGTACGAGCATCAGAGGCCGGGCGGTTTGCTTCAGAGACTTGAGATTCCCGAGTGAAAATGGGAGCATGTTACCATGGACTTTTGTTTATGGGCTTCCACGGACTTTGAAGAAATTTGATGCAGTTTGGGTGATTGTGGACCGGTTGACTAAGTCTGTATACTTTATTCCGGTTGTGACTACCTATTCTGCAGTGATGTTAGCTCAGATTTATATCCGGGAGATTATCCGCTTGCATGGCATGCCTATTTTCATCATTTCTGATCAGGGCACGCAGTTCATATCGCAGTTTTGGAGAGCAATGCAGCGAGAGTTAGGCACATGAGTTGAATTGAGTACAACATTCCACCCCAGACGGACGGATAGTCCGAGCGCACCATTCACATCTTGGAGGATATGCTATGCGCCTGTGTTTTGTCACATGCTTATTTCTCTTAAATGTTTCTACCGTAAATTTTCATGAGTTATTGGTTGATTTGATATGCTATCATATGTCTCACTCTGTTTTAATAGTTGCTTGGTATAGAGGAGTTTTTCTACGTGAAGTTGATATTACTTGTTCTTCAAGGTTGTTAATATCTGTTTCGTTATGCTTTCTGTTGTCAGTTTTCTTTTATTATCTTGTACGGTTTTTATGACTAGTGAGTGTCGTGACTTGAACCTCGTCGCTACTCCATCGAGGTTAGTCTTGATACTTATTGGGTATCGACTGTGGTGTACTCATACTACGCTTCTTCACATTCTTTATGCAGATCCAGGCACCTTAGATCGTGCTGGTCATTAGAGAGTTGTGCCCGAGCTGTTATAGACTTCAAGGTATACATGTTGTTCCACTTGCAGGACTCGGAGTCACCATCTTACTTCATTTTCTACTATTTATTGTATCCCAAATAGTGATGTATTTTTTAGACTTCTTGTGTATTCCATGTAGAGCTTATGACTCAGTATTACCGGATTTTGGGACTATGACTATTGTATTTTTGTTTTGTCTATGTTATGGCATTTCTCACCTTTTATTTAATATTTAAGTTATTATATTTTTTTTTATCTCAACATGTGATAGGCTTACCTAGTCTTAGGAACTAAGTGCCATCACAACCCTTATGGTGGGATTTGGGTTGTGACAAGTTGGTATCAGAGGCCTAGGTTCATATGTTCTACGAGTCATAAGCATGTTTAGTAGAGCATTGCGGATCGGTGTGGAAAGGTTTGTACTTATCTTCGAGAGACTATGGAGCTATTAGGAAATTTTACTTTTTTCATTCTTTATCATGCGGAATTATTGATTACGGAGTTTGAGCCTTTGTCTTTCTATTCTCTCACGTATGGTGAGGACACGAGCTTCAGTTACTAATGATGCTACCCCCGATGTTGGTGTTGCTAGGGGCCGGAGAAGATGCAGAGGTAGGGCATGTGCTGCAGCGAGGGGCCGTGCTAGGGCCGCCACCAGTAGCTCCGGTTGGGGAACTGGCACCCGAAGCACCTGTTGCTACCCCTAGACTTCAAGAGACTTTAGCGCACTTTCTGAGCATATTTGGTACCTTGGCTAAGGAGGGGTTGATCCCGAATGCACCAGCCAATTCATAGGCTGGGGGGAGCTCAAACTCCCACCGCCCATACTCCAGAGCAACGACCTCTTGTTGATCAAGTTTCGGTGTCATACCGGTGAAGCCCGTGATTGTTGTTTAGCCCAAGGTCGGGCCAGTTGCATCGGTTAAAGAGAAGAAGAGGATAGAGAGGTATCTAGAAGTATCACCCTCCTCATTTCTGTGGTGGAGCTTCTGAGGATGTACATGGTTTCTTAGACCAGTGTCATTATATTCTGTGTGCTATAGGCATAATGGAGCTAAGCGGGGTTGACCTTACTACTTTCTAACTGACAAGACCGTTATATAGATGGTGGCATACTTATGAGGCGAGTAGGCTAGCTGGCGCAGCGCCACTCAATTGGTCCCATTTCACTAGCCTCTTCATGATGGAGTTTATTCCACATACCTGCAATGATGAGTTCCACACCGAGTTCGAGTAGTTGCGCTAGGGAGTATGACTGTGTCCGATTATGCTATGAGGTTTACTGAGTTATCTCATCATGCACCTGCTTTTGTTGCACCTATTAGAGAGAGAGTCCGTAGATTTATTAAGGTACTCGGTTATAGCCTCATAATTGGGATGGCATGGGAGTTGGAGACTAACACTCTAGTCCATCAGGTTGTGGAGATTGCTAGGAGGTTGGAGCTTATTCACGTCCAGGAGAAAAGGGATAGGGAGGCCAAAAGGCCTCGAGATTTTGGTGGGTTTAGTTTTTCCCACTATACGGTTTCAGCTCGTCATGGCAGAGGCTTTATCAATCGACCAGTTAGTCTGCACTTCAGGTTACTCGTAGTGCTCCAGCTAGTCAGGGACCTCGGGATACTTATATTGAACATCCATCTTTATGTGCACCTTTTGCACGTGGTTCCTACAGCAGTTATTCTAGCCGTCCGGGGCAGACTCAATACTATCAGTCATGCTCGCAAAGGGGAGTGTGGTAATACTAGGCACATGGTGAGAGATTGTCCCAGACTTTGGAGGGGTGGACCTCCGCAAGGTACTCAGGCTGTGGTTCTTGTTCTAGTTGCTTCTCCACATGCACAACCAGTTAGAGGTGGAGGACAGGCAAGTAGAGGACGTCCTCGAGGGTGAGGCCAGACTTGTTGTTATGCTTTCCCAGGTAGGACTGAGGCCGTTAAATCAGATGTTGTCATTACAGGTATTATTCCGGTCTGTCATAGAGATGCATCAGTTTTATTTGTTTCGGGTTTCACTTATTTGTATATGTCATCCTATTTTTCTTCATATTTTGATATGTCTCGTGATTATTTGGGTACCCCTGTTTATGTGTCTACACTCGTTGGGGATTTTATTATGGTGGATCATGTCTATCATTCTTGTTTGTTCTCTATTGGGGGCTATGAGACTAGGGTTGACCTTCTGTTACTCAATATGGTGGATTTTGATATGATTTTGGGCATGGATTGATTGTCGCCATATCATGCTATTCTTGATTGATATTGATGCATCAACAATATCAGCTTGGGTACCCTTTAGAATAACATATAATATTTAGCAAAAATCGCCACCACATACGACAGTAAGGCCTCCAAAAGGTTTGTCAGAGCTATTTTCATACCTGACTCGTAGGATATCTCTCTACGTCTTATCTAATGCTTCAAAACATAACTTATTTTCCATGGGGGCTTCATCCCAAATGATTAAAGAAGTTCTGTTGAGAAGTTCAGCTAACTGGGTGCCTTGTTTTATTTCAAAAGTGGATTCTACAGTAACGTCTAAAGGAATATGGAAGCGCGAATGAGCGGTCCTACTATTTGGTAATAACAAAGCTGCTATTCCAGAAGTAGCAACAGGAAGAACTATTTTTGATTGTGATCTGAGCTTTGAAATTATTGTATTTCCCAGAAATGTCTTGCCAGTACCACCATATCCATTTATAAAAAATAATCGTCCTTGTTCATTCTCGACTGATGTTATTATTGCATCATAAGCTGACTTTTGGCAATCATTTAAGAGAGCGAATGATTTGTCATGCAGTATTGTTAGCTCCTCTTTGTCATAGTCTAGCTCCTCATTGAGCATACAGTTTCCGATATCTCACAGTAACGCAAAATCTGGAAGTGGCATTCCATCTATGTCTTTCAAACTTTTCCCCATCTTTAATAGTATGGTTTCAATCTCAAATAACGTATATGATTCTACTTGTTTTTCAGTTTGTTGTAAATTTTTCAACTGAAATCTCTTCCTCTGCAGTGATGTTATATCTTCTGATAAAATTTCACAGTTGTTCTTCAAAAAATTTCTTGAATCAGATACCTGACAGTGAATAAGTATCGTTACAAATAGATGTCTCAATTCATTTCCTGTCGCCCAAAGTGCAACCTCAGCTAAGCAGTCATTCCACTCAATATCATCATCTAATAATCCTAACGCGTAGCATGCATCTCTATAATTTTTATACTTCTCTCTATTTATTGTTCTGATTCTTTCAAAGGAAGTGCTTCCTTTCACAAAGTTAAGCAGCATTCTCATATAAAAACGTTCTCCACTTGCAGGATGTGCGAAGTAAATTCTACCAACTGCCTTCCCACTTTTCCTTCTATTCCAAGTTTTGTCTTTTGCATTCCAGAACCAACGCGTAGGAAAATCAAAATATGTCAGCTCTCGTGCATCATCATATCTTTTGTTCGCCTCGAACCATTCTGTGAATTTTGTTTTTTCTATGTCCGGTCTGCAAATCACGCTTTCTGCTCGCTTTTCTTTTTTGAATATTATTGTGTTTTGTCCCTCTAAATGGAAAGGCAGACACTCAACTGCCGGCTTTCTATAATGTATGTCAAATTTAAAGATCCTCCAGCAAGCTTCTGTAACTGATATGTGTCTGCAGTCTAGATATTTTTTTATCTCATCATTTTCTGCACTAGTTTTGGTAGATTCTATAGTTACAGTTGCTCTATCAGACCCTTTATGGACATACTTGAACAGGTACTTCACAGACCGTGAGTAATTGTATAATTCGACATTTATATGTGCATCATATTTGACAAGCAAATCCCTATTGTAAGGGACAACATATCTATTGTCTAAGTTGGCACCATTTTTCTTGACTTGAGTACCTGTGTTCTTTCTCCTATAAATAGGAAATCCATCTGAAACAAAAGTTGTTCGATCATTGAATTTCTTCGAAAAATGCTTCGTGCACTTTCCTTGCCTCATACATGGGCAATGTGGATTCAGTTCTCCGCAAGGTCCATGCATCATAAAGTTCTTAACAACATTATAACTGTTAGGATCAACTTCCAAATCAGGTATTTCTACTGCTATTATTCTGTCAATATGATCTGTGGAGGGGCTTTTTAATGTGGGATGCAGGAAGAGCAATATATGCCCATGAGGTAAACCTCTTTTCTGAAACTCAATTGTATATAAACCTGTAAATGAATAGTATAAGGTTATGGTTAGGATGCAGATACAAAAGATATGCAGCACACATTCTTTTGACAACATATGCAGAAGCTATACTATGTAATTATTCTTTATTTTTCGGTAGTAAAAGTTTCCCTAGATTAAGATTGAGATTTAATCTGACATGACAAAAAGAATTTGGTGATGTCAATAAAATCTGTTGTCTATGTGCATTTGTGATGAAAAAAGTAATCTTAACAAACATATGATACGTCAATGATTCTTATCTGGACATTGGCTAGACGTTTAATGGCTCATGACAATTACTCCATTGCCAATCCTGATGAATTGCGGCTAAGGATTGTATATGAATCTACAATTTAATAATCTATTCTCTTCTGGTATTAAGTCCTATAGTTATGTATTAGTGGTGAAATTATTTTTCATTCTTGGAGCTGTAGCTAGGCTTGCTATTCAGACTTGGATAGTTGGTATCGTTGTGTGCTCGCCAACTCGATTATGTACCTGCGAAAATCATCGCTCCTTAAGAGCTCCGTAACTTCCTTCTAACTTAGTAGTTATTGTTTTGGTTTTTTTGTTTGGACTTGCCATCTATGTCTTTATTTTGATGTCATCAAATATAAGTCTAATAGAACTTCTATACATGCATATAAATACATTTCATAATAGAATTTTGTAAAATCGTCTGACTCAATTTTGTGAAAATAGCATCAAGTAGCATCGTTAACAGTTCAAAATATTTTTTTTCTTAGTGTTTCAAGATCCTTTACTATCCCACATATATGTATGCTGCATTATATTGTTACCAAAAGTCAGATGAGCACATTGATATAAATGCCATGTATATTGAGATTATGTACGACTAAGTTGTTGGATTATGACGAACTTCTTAAAACATAAAGCCTTTAGGATAAACTAAGAAATTATAGTTTTCATAACAATGAGAATTACTAACATTCAAAAGACATGTTACTAACTCTTCTTTCATGCATATTTATGATATTAGTAATGTGTGAATTATGTACTGAATGAGTTAACTTACATGCAATTATTTTGCCAAAAGGCTGCTTCTTTTTAAGATCTTGCATTAGCTGGAACAATTTTATTTGTAAAACTCTGCATATGATATCAACCCGGCTGTCAGCGCTCTCCTGTCCAATTAAACGGAGCATTTCATTTATTTCTGGCCACTTTGGGTTGCAAGTTAAAGTAAGGAACAAATCCGGATATCCAACCCACCTACAAATTGCCATTGCATCTTGATAATTTTGTACCCTATATCGAGGTCCCCAAGTGTGTGAAGAAGGCAAGATAATGATTTTACCTATCATTGAACAATCAGAATCACCACGGACAATAGCATCCATCAATCCAGAAAATATATCAGCCCTGAGTTGTTTTTGATTGTTCCGTATATAACGAAATCTTTCTTCTTCAATTGCCATGTAGCCATCCACGATGTATTGATGCAATAGTCTACCAGCTTCTAAAAGAGTGTGCGCTTCGTTAAGTCTTTGATGTATCCTGAAGCAGTAAAACTGTCTTATTGTCAACTTTTCTCTCGCGAAAGTTTTGTTGATTACATCTATCAAAAGAATTCCAAGCCTATATCCATCTTCACCATATAGGTGTATTAATGGGTAAGTCATAGACATGAAACTTGGGTGTAAATCTCGCTGGAAATTTTCATCAATAAGACATTGTAACGACCTGACTAGTCGTTTTTAGAATTTACACCCCGTTAAGTGACTTAAGATCTCGAGTAGCCTCGTAATATGTATTATGACCCGCGTATATTTTTGATTTACGGATGATTCGGAGTGATTTGGGATACTTAGTCCCTAAGACGGAAGCTTAAGTGTTAGGATTTTGACCGTAGTCGGAACTGTATAAAGACGACTCCGGAATGGAGTTTTGTCGGTTCTGTTAGCTCTGTTGGGTGATTTTGGACTTAGGAGCGTGTCCGGACTGTGAATCTGAGGTCTGTAGCCAATTCAGGCCTGAAATGACGAAAGTCGAATTTTTGGAGAATTAGACCGGAAGTGGACTTTTTGATATCAGGGTCGGAATCCGATTCCCGAAGTTGGAGTAGGTCCATAATGTCAATTATGACTTGTGTGCAAAATTTGAAGTCATTCCGGATTGATTTGATGTGTTTCAGCACAAGTTATAGAATTGTAAAGTTCAAAGTTCATAGATTTTGATTTGGGGTAAGATTCGTCGTTTTGATGTTGTTTGAGGTGATTTGAGAATTCGTCTAAGTTCGTATGATGTTTTAGGACTTGTTGATGTATTTGTTTGAGGTCATCGGGGCCTCAAGTGTGTTTCGGGGTGGTTTCGGATCATTTCGGGCTGTTTCGGAACTGCTGTATCTGGTATCTGACGTCCTTCTTCGCGAACGCAAAGAGAGTTTTGAGGCTGCTGGAATTTGGCCTTCGCAAACGCGAAGGAGGGTTCGCGAACGTGAAGGTATGCCTGAAGAACCTATGCAAATGCGAGGGGTCAGTAGCGAACGCGTAGAAGGAAGGAGGGGACTGGGCCTGGAGTCATCAGCCTTCGCGAACGCGAAGCTTCAATCGCGAACGCGAAGCAGTAGGACTTGAGTGCATCGCGAACGCGAGATCTTGAATATGAACGCGATGATATGCATGGCAGGCCTTCGCGAACGCGACACTGGTAATGCGAACGCGAAGAAGAATTTATGGCAGCGAGTTTTTGGCCTTCGCGAATGAGAGATAGAGGTCGCGAACACGAAGAAGGCCTATCTGGACAGAATTAAAAGTCCCAAAAACGGGGGTTTGAGTTATAATTGGGAGCTCGGTAGAAGGTAATGTTTGAAGAGATTCTTGCGTGGGTGTTTGGGGTAAGTGATTCTTATCCAGTTTTGATTAATTTCCATGATTATGTCTTTGAATCCATCATTTAATTCGGATTTAATGGAGGAAAAAATCTTCCAAAAACGAAAATTTAAGATTTGGAAGTCGAGTTGTTATTGGAATTCGATAAAATTGGTATGGTTGATCTAGTATCGGAATAGGTATTCGGATTTCATAAAAATTATGTTGGGTTCCGAGGGGCGAGGCCCGCGTTGACTTTTGTTGAATTTTTGGAATGCATTTTTAAATCGACGTATTATTATCCGAAATTAGTTTCGATAAATTTTAATGAAGTTATACAATTAATTTGGATAGATTTGAGCTGTCCGTAGGTCAATTCAAGCAAGAAGGCTATTTTGGAATATCGGCTTAACTTCAAAAAGGTAAGTGTCTTGCTTAACCTTGAGTGGGGGAATTACCGCTTAGACATTGAGTCTTATGTGCCATTTATGAAATGTGAAAAGCTGTGTACGCGAGGTGACGAGTACGTACTCAGGCTTATACGTGCAAAATTCATTGAATTAAAGTCTTAGGCATTATTGTGTAGAAAATTGGAAAATTGTGGGAAATTATTAAATCATTTGTTTGTCATGCCTAAATCCTTATTGTTGAATTTATTTTTATATGATAATTTGATGTGATTGTTACTTAAAATATTTATGAAATTTCGTGAGTATTGTTGGTTTAATATTTCTTGGAAATTAATTCCAATATGAATTTTCTTATGCAAATAATTAATTTAAGCGAGCTTAAGAATAAGTATTAATATAATTTTTTAAATTTGCATTAATGAAGGTTTTGCTTTATGCTGAGTAATTGCAATCTCTATTGATTATTTTTGGGTGTTATATACATTGTGTGGAGCCTTGGGCTATTTGTTGTGAAATTAATTGATTTTGTTATATCTTTGGAATCTGGTTGTGGCCATTGGGCAAATTGTGATATGAATTGATTTTATTATATTGTCGTGTTAATTGTTCGTGTAAATTATTGTGTTGTGTGAGTTATTATTTTGGGAAGATAAGGGTGGCATTTCACCGTTGATATTATGTGGGTATAAGGGTGGCATTTTACTGTTGTTGTATTTGTTGGAATATTGTCTAGACGGAGTAATAAGGGTGGTTATAGGAGCGATAAGGGTGGCAATAGGAGCGATAAGGGTGGCTATAGATATTGTCTGTGCGGAGCGATAAGGGTGGTTATTGTCATGGACGATATGTGATGATGTGGGGTTGTGGTGTTGATAATTTACATGTGATGTTGTGATTTTCTTATGTTTATTTTTATACCTTGTGCAATTTGTCTTGTTGTTAGTACATTGATAATAATCTGATTTATGTTAAAATTGAGAGTCTGTGGCTATTGCTAGGCAGATTATAAAATAAAATATTGGCAGGAGGTGTCGTGAGAAAATAATGAGGATATTTGGCACGTGAATTGTCTGTGCAGTTGTGATATGAAATGTGGGCATGAGGTGCTGTGATGAAATGATAATGATAATTGGCACGTGAATTGTCCGTGCAGTTGTGATATGAAATGTGGGCATGAGGTGCTGTGATGAAATGATAATGATAATTGGCACGTGAATTGTCCGTGCAGTTGTGATATGAAATGTGGGCATGAGGTGCTGTGATGAAATGATAATGATAATTGGCACGTGAATTGTCCGTGCAGTTGTGATATGAAATGTGGGCATGAGGTGCTGTGATGAAATGATAATGATAATTGGCACGTGAATTGTCCGTGCAGTTGTGATATGAAATGTGGGCATGAGGTGCTGTGATGAAATGATAATGATAATTGGCACGTGAATTGTCCGTGCAGTTGTGATATGAAATGTGGGCATGAGGTGCTGTGATGAAATGATAATGATAATTGGCACGTGAATTGTCCGTGCAGTTGTGATATGAAATGTGGGCATGAGGTGCTGTGATGAAATGATAATGATAATTGGCACGTGAATTGTCCGTGCAGTTGTGATATGAAATGAGGGCACGAGGTACCGGGAAAATATGATAATTTAATTATGGGCACGAGGTGCCGTGAAAATATAAAAATGGGCTCAGACCCATGTTTACGAAAAATATGAAAATGGACTGAGACCCGTATTTTTATGATTATGAAATGAGGTGTCACATGGTGACTTTTTAATTGAAAGAATTTTATTAAAAATATTTTTTTGGAAGGATTTTTACTTAGAAAGTATTATATGAAAGAATTGTATTTGAAAG
Organism: Nicotiana otophora; assembly: GCA_000715115.1. NCBI lineage: Eukaryota > Viridiplantae > Streptophyta > Magnoliopsida > Solanales > Solanaceae > Nicotiana > Nicotiana otophora. The sequence goes on along the minus strand of AWOL01S0005472.1, from coordinate 35,174 downwards.
ATATTTATTTGAGGAAATTATATTTGAAAAGATTTATTGGAAGAATTATATTTGAAAAATAATTATTTGAGAAAATTATATTTGAAAGAGAGTTATCTGGAAGAATTATATGTGAAAGACATTTATTTGAAGGACTTGATTTAATTGGGTGTAATTGTGTTTATTAATTGTTGAGTGATATTAATAGTGTTCTTGTTGTCTGTTGTGCATATCACTGGTTGTTTTATCCTGCCCTTATTATTATTTGTTTGCTATTATTTTTATATTATATTGCACAGGTTATTAGACTGGTGAGTGTCTTGACTGTACCACGTCTCTACTCCATTGAGGTTAGTCTTGATACTTACTGGGTACCGACCGTGGTGTACTTATACTACACTTCTGTACATATTTGTGCAGAGCCAGGTATTGGAGATATCGGACTTGAACAGAGTTAAAGCACGGTCGTAAGGCTTCAAGGTAGAGCTGCTTGGCTGTCGCAGTCCCTTGGAGTCCTTTTCATTTCATTGTAATGTTAATTTGTAATCAAACAGTATTGTATATTCGGTCCTCGTCATCATTCAATGTATTCAGTTCGAGTTCGTGACTTAGTACTACCAGTCTTGGGAAGGTTGTCTATTTATATTTGTTCCGCTGTTAGTTTGTTTTGATTACTTATAAAAACAATGGCTTAAAAAGGTAATCTAAATCGGCTTACCTAGTCTTAGAGCTTAGGTGCCATCACGACGCCTGTGGTGGAATTTTGGGTCGTGACAAGTTGGTATCAGAGCCCTAGGTTCATAGGTTTTACGAGTCACGAACGAGTCTAGTAGAGTCTTGCGGATCGGTACGGAGACGTCTGTACTTATCTTCGAGAGGCTACATAACTGTTAGGAAATTTTTATTTCTTTCATTCCTGTCGTGCGGAATTTATTGAATTTGAAATTGGAACCTTTGTATCTCCATTCTCTCACAGATGGTCAGGACACGTGCTACTGGGTTAGCTAAGCAGGCATCCGCACATACTTCTAGGGCTACAAGAGGCTGGGGCCGAGCTAGAGGTCAAGGTAGAGGTCGAGGAAGGGCACGTACTGTGACTAGAGCACCTGTCAGAACAACAGTTGAGGAGCCACTAGTAGCTCCAGTTGGGGGACAGGTACCAGAAGCACCTGTTGTTACCCCCAGACTTCAGGAGACCTTAGCACAGTTCCTGAGTATGTTTGGTATATTAACTCAGGAGGGATTGATCTCTGTTGCACCAATTATTTCGCAGATTGGAGGAGTAACTCAGACTCCTACCACAACTCCAGAGCAGCAGGTTCACGTTGGTCAGGTTCCGGGTGTAGTACCGGTAAAACATGTTATTCTGGTTCGGCCTGAGGTCAGGCCCGAGGCATCAGAAGAAGAACAAAAGAGACTTGAAAGGTTTAAGAAATATGATCCACCAACTTTCAGTGGCACAGCTACAGAGGATGCCCAAGGATTTCTAGAAAATTGTCACCGTATTCTCCGCACCATGGGTATTGTGGAGGTGAGCGGAGTTGCCTTTACTACATTTTAACTATCAGGCATAGCATATCGATGGTGGCAAATCTATGAAGATGGTAGACCATCCGATGCAACACCACCAACTTGGGCTCCATTTTCGGAAATGTTCTTGAAGGAATTTGTTCCCCAGACTCTCCGAGATGTGTGGCGCATAGAGTTTGAACGGTTGCGTCAGGGCACCATGACAATGTTAGAATATACTATCAGGTTCAGTGAGTTAGCCCATCATGCACCTATCTTGGTTCCTACAATCAGAGAGTGGGTCTACAGATTCATTGAGGGGCTCGATTATGATATTAAAATATGTATGGCTCGAAAGTTGCAAACTGATGCTCCATTTCAACAAGTAGTGGAGATTGCAAGGAAGATTCAGGGTGTTTTAGGCAAGGAAAGGGAGTCTAAGGAGGCCAAAAGGTCTCGAAGATCTGGAGGGTTCAGTGGATTTTACTCTTCATCTAGAACCCACTATAGTGGAGGCTCGAACAGCCGGTCAGCTCAGTCTGCGCATCAGATTACTCGGGGTGCTCCAGTTTATAGTGCACTACCGACACAAGATTCTTACAGTGGTTATTCCAGTTATTCTGTACAGACTCAGTACGAGCAGCCACGACCTCAGAGGGGTTGTTATGAGTGTGGTGATACTAGGCATATCATGAGAGATTGTTCCAGACTTAGGAGGGGTGGATTTTATCAGAACACTCCAGCTACAAGCTTTATTCCAGCTGATACTCCACGTGCACAGTAACCTAGAGGTGGAGGACAGGCGGGTAGTGGGCGCCTAAGAGGTGGAAGCCCGACCCGTTGATATAATCGCTATGTTTTGGCTTAGGCCAATACACGGGATGGTGTTGTTACAGGTACGATCCTGATTATATTATAAAAGCATATTTTCCTTAATTTGATTCGATTCTAAATATTGAGGTGAGTCCTCCTATTATGCTCCACTTATGGGTGAGCTTCGTAAATTTGTGATCCACTTATATGTTTATCCCTGTGGGGAGATTTAAAGATGTGAGCCCGTGTATGTTATTTTAGTTTTGGTACACCATTGAGTGCTATAAGCCCCAAAGTAATTTTTATTATTAATTACAGTGGGTTTAATGTATTTCAGAATAATTGATTCTAATTTTTATGAATTATATGTCCTACCGGTATGAGAGTTTATTATATGTTGTGAAAATTATTTATGAAACATATTGAAAAGAAGAAAGAAAGGAAATCGAAAATTGCAGTTGGCACAATGTGCAACATACTTGTGATTCGGAGTTGAGGATGTGATCCTCGCATTTTTACATGATGTGAAACACTTAAATCGGGTTGCAAGTCGCGGTGGAAGTTATGTAAGGATAAGGTCCTTGTGGTGAAATATTTATGAGTTAAAAAATTTTCCCTTTGTGAAATTTAATTGTACAATAGTATTAATAGGGAGTCATGCCTGTTAGGCCTATTTGATAATTCTTGTATATCTATCTGTGCATATTCAGCCATTTCCGAGCTGTAAACATTGAGTTCTAACCTATGAGATGAGTGCCCAGGTGTGTTAAATGTGACTCATTAATCCGAGTAAGCAATCATAAGGTTTTCATGTCTCACATTCTGTTGTCAGTGTTGTGAAAATTCGAAATGAGGTGGTGGTTAATATGAGATTAATTGATGATGGTAGAATTAATTATGCACAACTTTTTAGACCAGAGATGTGGTGATGAGCATACATATGATGTGCTTCATGTTCTGATATCATTATGATAATGCAGTGCTTGAAATGCTGAGATTGGTATTATTGATATATACCTTGTGGTATTTTGTTGGGTTGTGGATGTGTTGTTAGGAGTTGTTTTGGTGTTACTCTGTGTAACGACCCGACCGGTCGTTTCGAGAGTTATAGACCCATTTCCCCATTTCTACTTCTTTTTGTGTTATTCAGCTATATTATGTTATATCGGGTTAGTTGGTTCGGGTCCGAAAGGAACTCGGAGTGAAATGAGACACTTAGTCTCATAATTGAAATATTTAAGTTAGAAAAGTGGACCGGATATGGACCTATCTGTAAACGACCTCGGATTTGATTTTTGATGATTCCAATAGCTCTGTATGGTGATTTTGGGCTTAGGAGCATGTCCGAAATATTATTTGGAAGTCCGTAGAGGAATTAGGCTTGAAATGC